>JAHBCN010001079.1:0-20000 GCA_019359885.1 Listronotus oregonensis
TAGAAAAATACAATTTGCCTTGTTCCATTGTCAAATTCGTTTTTTTTTTTTTATGGAAAAAGGAATTTAACAAGCAGCTATAGAGAATAATTTCGAACTTTTTTAAAAAATATAAAAGCTCATTGGTTATGAATTATAAGACTTTAAAAGATTTAATAATGCCGCCTTGCATTGTCGATGACTTTTAGTAATTCACTGCCAGGAAGTAGCGAATTTGCGTTATATTTAGAATATAAGTTGTTATAAATTTGGATATCTAAATTCGAAAACAGTTAAAGTTTTTAATGATATATACGACACGGGAGAAATACCAGAAGAATGGCTGAAATCTGTATTTATAACAATTCCCAAAAAACAAAAAGCCAGGAGGTGCAACGATCACAGAAAAAGCCTGTTACCACCTAAAGGTTTCCTTAACTTATACAGAAAAAAACAAGTACAAAGAATTTGGGGAAGCAGTTTGGTTTAAAAATGCCCTTGGTACCAAGAACAATGTTTGCCCTGAATTTTTTTCCAAAAATGTCGGAAACGTAAGGATGTTTTCTTGTGCTTTATTGATTATGAAAGGCCATTGACAGAGTGGACCACGAAAAGCTTATAAATATAATGAGAGGCACTGGTGTTAATGGCAAAGATTTACGAATAATTAAGAACCTAGACTGGCAAAAGAAGGCAGTCGAGTCAATGAAAGATTTACAGATGAACGTAAAATCCAACGAGGCGTTCGACAAGGATGTGTCCTGTCTCCACTGGTTCCCTATTTCTGACAAAGTCTTTAAAGGGCTTTATAGGAAAAGAATTTGGGGTTAAAATTAACGGCGTTATCACCATCCGCTATGCTGATAATACGGCTATTTTATGTGATGATCTTCAGGGTCTTCAAAATCTCATAGATTCTGAGTGTAGTGCAGTGGGACAGGAAATGGGACTGAATATAAATGTGGCTAAGACAAAGTTTATGGTCTTTAGCCGTCAGCCATACCTTAACGCGTCACTACAGATAAATGGACAGAACGTTGAGAGAGTATCCAATTTTAACGGATGCTGCATCACTGAGCAACTCGACCCAGATAGAAAAATTAGATGTAGGATTGAATCAGCCCGTACAACGTTCAAGAAGATGAGATCACTGTTTTGTAATGACAGCCCTAACCTAAAGCTGAAACAAAGAATGATTACATGCTCAATTTGATCTGTGCTGATGTACAGAGCTAAAGTCTGAACACTGAAAGATGCCACAATTAACCGTCTAGAAGCATTTGACATGTGGTTATATAGACGAATGCTTAGAATACTATGGGTGGCTTTGCAAAGAAATGAAGCAGTCTTAAGGTGTGGTTCCTTCCACGCGGCCGTCGCATGCGACTAACGCAATGCGGCTAACGGCCCGCCGTTTTCAGGTGGTTCTTGGACCGCGGCTCAAACTCGCGTGAAAATTTTGTTTAAAGGGAATAATCTTTGGTAAGAGTCGTGATGGATGATCTAGCAATATATTTATTATTAGAAAAAAAAAGAGGATGACGAAATACTATTACAATAAGCCAACCGAAACTTCTGCCCCTATAAATCCAATTTTCAAAAAGACCGATGAGGGTTGTTATACTACATTAATAAATCGACATCTGCAACAGGATGAAGTAAAATTAGAAAATATTTTAGACTGAATAAAGCAGAGTTTACTTTTTATCCTTGACTTAATAAAAGACGATATAAAGTCCGAAACCAGACAACAGTTGAATATCCAATAACCCCAAAGGAAAAATTAGCCATTGTATTAAGGTAAATCTGTACAGGGTGTACCAAATTCGAGTCTTATCATTAGGATCTGGGAAACTTGAAAGGATACGGAGTCGGTTAAATAAAGGGAAAAGTTGCGCAATATGATGCTAATCAAAATGCCACCTTAGAACTTTAAAATTTTCGAATAGTTATTTTTGGAAAAAAAAACGATTATTCGCGATTTCGTTTTTATTTTTTTATAACTTTATTTGAATGGCTGTAACAAAATAACTTTTACATTTCCATTGCTACTTTTTCTATTCTACAAGATAGTGTTATTAAATTTTTACACCGACGTTTCGTCTTTGAGCTGTCATCATCAACTGTTTTTTTTTAATACGGGCCTGGATTTTTTTATTATGTATTTTAGGAGCTATAAAGTTCCCAAAACCAATAATGTATTGCACTTATTCGAAAAATTTATATTAATGGTAATTTTCATAGGAAACCATATGTTAGAGAGAGTCAGACAATATATTTTTGGCAGGATCTTAGGAAAATAAACTGATTTTTTTGAATAAGTGCGAAAATTCATTGGATTTGGGATCTTAAAAGCTCTTAAAATACGTAAAAAACCCGGGTCATTTTAAAAAAATTTCAATTTTTAACAATTAAAAACACCAGACATTCCACACAAAACAACACAAACAAAATATCAGTCGCAGACACGACTGCGGCTACACTGCCTTTCAGCAGTTCCAGTCGCATCAACCGGTCGTTGACAGCGGACGCATACGACGGCCGCTTGGAACAAACCAGGCACATTTAAAAACATGAGAAGCAGTGCTTTGCGGCTAACGTAGTGCGTTAGTCGCATGCGGCGGCCGCGTGGAAGGAAACATACCTTTAGACAATTGTCTAACTTGTTGAAAAACTAACGTTAAGTTAAATTTTTGCCGGGAATAAATTCTTTAAAATATTCTAAATACAACATAATTTTTTCAAATTTTTAAATTTATATTTAAAACCTAAAAATATTATTTAGTGTGGCGTACTCGGTTTTGACGCCGAGAGTGCAAACCAAAAATGTCGCGCGGATGCCCATGTTTAGCGTTAAATTAAAATTATAAATTATGGAGATAGAACTCCGAAAGCTACGACTTTTATTGGAAATTTTCTCCCCTTTAAAGTTTTTTTTTGCATTTTTAAAATGGCATTTTTTTAATCTCGTGTTTTTTTAATTTGCAATTTTCATTGGCAGAAAAAATGCTCAGAACGCCTTTCTAAGATTTGCATTCCCCGTCGTAAGTAAAATTTTAAAGGCGTCCATAAAGTTGTTAGGTAAAATATCTTTTCGATTTCATTTTACATCCAGCTGTACGTTTATTGATTAGTAGATAAAGTTAATAAATATGAAATCAATCTGTCAATTACAGAAATTCATATAAATTTGTAGGCATTAGTTAGCTTGGAACGATTCCAACTTAAGGACTGCACAGAGACGCAAATGTCACTGGGATTTAATAACTATATGTCTATAAATCTCCCAAATTACTAAAGTTTGAGATGTTTAATAATTTATTGACTTCGAACGATGCCACAGAGCAAATTAATACTGCTATCTATTTTAAACGAATTTAATAAATTTACCATGATAAAATTTTTAAACAAATTTAATTACAAAGGCCCACAAAAACAAATAAGTAGTGTAGGCTGGGTGCCCAAAAAAAAGCCGTTAATTCAAATATTATCGACTTTTTTTTAATTTAAAACGTCAATATCTCAAAAAGTGTTAAGGATACACAAAACTTTATATGACATAAACTATGTATTTTTAAAAGACCTTTAATTTAGGTTATATAACCGTTTTGTCATAATGCAACATTTTTCGAGTTAAAATAAAAAAACCAAATTGTCAGGATTTTTTCAAGGTTTTCAATTTAAAAATTATAATTTTTTTATATTTGGATTTTTTTCTTCAAATTTTTAGTAATTTGGGATTCAAATAAATAAAATTAAAAGATTTATAATAAATAGTGATGTTTCTGTGAATTTTGCTATATTAACCTAACAAAAAAATACCAGATTTTTAAAGTCAACGATATTTTTTTCTTTTTGTTTCACAATTTTTGCTTTATTTCTAAAAATAAAGTGGTGGGGGGTAATTAAAGGTTTCCGTAAAAAACACTCTGTATCTTCGAAAAGGCTAAGCTGAATTTAACAAGCTTAAGCTAGTTGACAAGAGTTTTTCTTGGGCTATAAATGTTATATTATTTGAAGTTTTGTTAGTTTCACATGGTCGCTAGAGGGCTTTTTTCGAAATTCCGACATTTTCTCAAAAAAATTAAATGCATTGGTATGATTTTGTTTTTATAAAAAAGTAGCCAAATGAAGCTCCATATCTTGTTCCTTACCTAAAATTTTATGCGTTAATATCTCAAAAACTATTAAGCCACAAAAAATTTTATAATACATAAATTATGTATTTTTACGGAGCCTTTAATTTAGGTTATATAATATTTTTACCTAAATGTAACACACGAATTATAATCAATAAATCGAAAAAACTATTATATAACTCAAATTAAAGAATCCCTAAAAATACTTAATTAATGTCCTAAAAAATTTCTTGTAGATTTTATAGTTTTTGAGATATTGACCTATAAAATTTTCTTTGGCCTAAATTTTAGGTAAGGAACAAGATATCAAGATACGGTTTTCGCAGGCTTGTTTAGGCATTATTTAGCTACTTTTTCATGAAAAAAAAATATACCAATGCATTTAATTTTTTTTTTAATTTACCATTTCTGTCGGAATGTCTAACTAAAACTAACAAAACTTCAAATATTATAACATGTATAGCCCAAGAAAAGCTCTATTCAACTTTCTAAGCTTGTTAAAATCAGCTTAGCCGTTTTGAAGATACAGATGTTTTTTACGAAAAACTTTAAATACCCTTCATCACTTTATTTTTAGAATACAGCAAACATTTTGAAAACAAAAAGTTTCAAATTATCCTCGACTTTAAAAATCAGGTATTGTTTTGTTAGATTAATACAGCAAAAGTCACAGAAACATCATTTTTTTAGGTTCAAGATTGTAGTTACGCCCCCTAGCGTCCATTTCAGAAACTTGAAAATTATTTCCAGCCATTTCTCTTGACCACTTTTACAAGAAATATTTTTCCCAACGCTGTGCGATAAACATTTCCTGAGATACAGCCGGCGTCTTTCCTTGTTTGGACACTCGGTACATATAAAAAAATATTATTTTTTAATTTAGAGTTATTATTTTTTGGAGTGGACATAATTTTTATAAATTACCTTTTTTAATCAATGAATGTCTATTATATACCCTTTTGAACTGTTACCCTGTCCTGTTTGCGTATTATGCTTAATTAAAACCTTCTCAAAGTTTCGGGAAGTTCAATTATTGTATTCGGTATTATATGGGGTTTCACTGATGTAATGTATATTTTAGAGATTAGGAACATTCTAAGTTAACCGGTTTTGCGGCTTACCCAGTAAATGCCAATTTAGTTTCTCTCTGAGAACGCAACTTTGACGCTTGACAGCCGATCTGCGGGGACAATTTCGAATGGAAGTTGGGAAGAAAAGTCACGGGTTTCCATTAAGGGACGTGAATTTTTAATTATTAAGTCTGTTTCGTGATTTTTTGCTTTCATAAATAAAGAATGCCTAGAGGGCTTGGCTAAGTTTATACGAAAGAAGTTGGTGAATGAGCAATAGTTCTATTTTATTAAATAATAAACTTTTTCTACATGCGTCAGTAAAAGTTTAATTTTTAATGCATGCTGTCAGCAGGGCCGTATTTAGGCGGTGGCGAGATGGGCGCCCGCCAAGGGCGCAACGTTGTGGGGGGCGTAAAATCGGCCATGAAAAATGTAGTTTTTTAATCAGCTGTCAATACTGTAGTCATATTATTATTATTTTTATTCACAAAATTAAATCAAATAAAAAAACTTCAACAGAATAATTTTATTAAAAATTTTCAACTTAGATACTTAACAACGGTTTAGGATGTTTAACAAAACGTCATTGTCAGTGTTATTCAATGTTTTTAGTAAGCAACCTGTCAAAATATGACATTTTGTTAAATATTCTAAACCGTTGTTAGCATTTGTAATTTTATTAAAAAATATATATATTATATATATATATATATATATATATATATATATATATATATATATATATATATATATATATATATATATATATATATATATATATATATATATAATTTATTTGTTTTTATTTTCTTTGACCTTTGCCTTGATATATTGTTTATGCTTCCAAAATTTTCTGGATTTTCTTTTTGGGGATAAGGTCAGGCAATATATAAAAACAGTTGCTTACTAAGCAATTTTCATATAATTTGTGTCAATTACGACGTTTCGGCCTGGAAGGGCCTTCATCAGGTATAAATGTATTTTTTTTTATAATAACAAATTAATCTGCAATACAATTTTTTTTTTAATTGAAATTTTACCTATATAATATATTAAAATTTTAATCTTACCTTAAAACTAAGGGGTTTCTCACCAAAAACACTCATTTTTGTTGTGTAATGAACATTTAGAACTTAAAGTGACAAACAAACAAATACAATAAACGGTCTTCGTTTCAACTATTAATTTTTTTTTATTATCATTTATTTTTTGATAATTTATAGAACTACTAGCACCATCTTACCATTTTACCAAAAAGAATAAATATGTGTTTAATATCAAGGACTGTAAAAAACTGTAAAATATATCTAAAAATTATTATATACTGGTTATGTTGTTGAGTTTTTTTTTTTTTTAATTATTAATGAGATTGCAATAATGCATACTTAAATTCTTTGTGTCTGCCTTTGTGTTTATTGCCTTTTTGTTTTTTTGAATAAAAACCATTTCTAAGAATTCTCTTTTCTGTGTATTTGTTTCTGTTTTCAACCACTCCACCGAAAAAAAAAACACACTTTTGATTTTGAAAATACAAAAGTTTTGAAGTCCAAGATTTTAGTTTTATTGATACCATTTTATTGTTGAGAAAATGTATTCCAAGTTTAATCATCCGCAAATAGGGATGTATAGTTAATTTATATTCCACTTCTTTTAATCAGATACAAACAGTTGTTTTATGGTTTTATGTAAATCATGTCTCTCTCAAATAATAGGTTAATATTTTTATATAAAGAAAATATAGAATTTGTCACAAATTTCACCACAAAATTGGCATTTTAAGGAAACGAAATTCTCGGATAAAAAATCTTTAAACCTACAACTTTGCACTTTAATTTTCTAAAATTTTCGGTAAAAAAAATCCTCGGACTCCCCGTTTTAGTTGGTTGGTATTCCATACTCCCCAAATACCTCGGTATGTTGGGAGGGGGGGCGCAAATGTTAAGCCCCGCCAAGGGCGCGGCCATACCTAGATACGGCCCTGGCTGTCAGTGTCTTAAATGTCATTTTATGACACTGATGTTAAAAGTAATTACTCTTAGCACATGTGCTAAAAGTGATTTACTTTTAACACAGATAGGAAATTACAGAAACGTAATACTTAGATCAAAATAAAGTATTTATTTAATTAAAAGTACAATTACTGAAAATACAATTATTAAGTAACCAAATAAGTTCGTTCGGTTGCTGTATATTGCACATTGCCATGGATATTGTGTATGTTGTTGATCGATAGCGATTGTTTCTTACCTGCTGTCACTTTAGTATGAATCTTGCTTTTCTCACACACATAAAAAGTTGCTGAAAACTGTTACATTAGTAGTTTCAATTATTGAAAATGGGGACGAATAAAACAGTAATTCAAAGTTGTTTACTGTATGAGTACAAACTTGGTACCAAGGCTACAGAGGCGGCGCGAAAAATATGTACCACATTCGGAGATGATGCCGCTAGTGATCGAACAGCATAGAAGTGGTTCAAAAAAATTTTCTTCGGGAGATCTCAGTTTGAGCGATAAACCGCGCTCAGGGAGACCAAAAATCATGAACAACGAGGATCTTCGACAGGTTATGGACGCAAATTCCAGGACAACATGCCAAGAACTTGCAGAAATGTTCAATCTGAGTCCTGAAACTATTCGGTTGCATCTTCACCAACTAGGAAAGACGTGGAAGTTAAGCAAATGGGTTCCACATGAATTGACAAATGATAACAAATTAAGTAGTCTTACCATTTGTTCAGCAAACTTTTCACGCAATGCTAATGAACCATTTCTTAATCGGTTATTAACCTGCGACGAAAAATGGATCTTGTTTTCGAATTCTAATCGTTCGTATCATTGGTTGTCGCCTACTGATTCGGTTCCACACACGCCCAAGGCTTCCTTGCACCCAAATAAGGTTTTGTTGTGTGTTTGGTGTACAGCAACTGGAATTGTTCAATATGAGTTTTTGAAAAGGGGTCAAACCATCACTGCTAACTTGTATTGTAAGCAGCTTCAACGAGTACAAGCAGTACTCATCCAGAAACAGCCTTCTTTGATCAATCGGAAAAAAGTGATATTCTTGCAGGATAACGCCAAGCCTCATACCGCAAGAGTGACCCGAGAAAAAATTTATAAACTCGGCTGGGAAATGTTACCGCACCCGCCATATTCTCCCGACATTTTGCCAAGTGATTATCACCTTTTTTTGTCCCTGAACAACTGTATGAGGCACCGACAGTTTACTACTCGAGATGGTGTAATAAATGCAGTCCGCAAATTTTTTGACTCCAAATCAGAGTTCTTCCATACCAACATACAAAAATTGGTTCCACGTTGGCAAAAGGTCATTGAGTGTGATGGTAATTACTTCGACGAATAAATAGTGTCTTAATGTTTTTTAATAAAAATTTATATTTCTCTGCCAAAAACCACACGAACTTATTTGGTTACCTGATAGAATAAGAAACTTCATGGCCAATCTCATTGGTGGTTGTTACAAAATTTACTTTGGTAAGATATGTACCCAGGTAGTAAACACTGTCATCCACCAAAGATTTGGACAAAATTTGATCAGAAATTTTTCTCTTGTAGCGAGTCTTCTACAGGGTGGCCCATTAGTGCGAGGAAGTCCAATATATCTGTTGTTAATAGAAATACGAGAAAATGTTTCATACAAAAGTTATAGGATCCGTTGAGGTACACATTCTAAAAATATTTGATTGTATACAGGGTGTCCCGAAAAAAACAAGGCAGCATAAAAGTTTTTTCTATTTTTTAAATAGCAGTACCAATTTTTATTCAGAATTGAATTAAGTAGGAAATTCTGCGTATACCACAATTATTTTAATTTAATGATTTTTGCGGTGTTGCCATGCTATTTACAATTTACAAAAATTTTGAAAAAAAAAGCCTAAACAAAAAAGCCGCCGAAAAATAACTGATTTAAAAATTAAAATACTTTGTCATGTTTCTCTCAACATCACGGAAAATGCCACCCCCAAAAAAAAAAACTGACAACAAAAACAACGATATTTTATTTTCCATTAAAATCAAAAATTTTGGAAAAACCCCCTTTGGAACATAATTTTTAATTGTTTTTAAAAATAAAATCAACAACATGGGATTAAAAAATAAGGGTTCCTTAAAAAAAAAGATTTATTTAAAAAATAATATTGGACCGCCGTAAAAAAAAACCCCAAAAATTAAACCGTTTTTTTTTAAAAAATTTTTGTCTCCCTGATGTTAGAGAAACATGACAAAATTTATAATTTTTAAATCAGTTATTTTTTTTTTTTTTTTGGTGTTTTTTTTAAAAATTTTTGAAATTGTAAATAGCATGGCAACACGCAAAAATCATTAAATTAAAATATTGTGTTATAGCAATTTCTACTTAATTCAATTTGAATAAAAATTGGGACTGCTATTTAAAAAAAAAAGTATTTTATGTGCCTGCTTTTTGGGAACCCCGTATACAATCAAATATTTTTGAATGTGTACCTTAACGGGGCCCATAACTTTTTTATGAACATTTTCTCTTTTTTAAAAAAAATATTGGGGTTCCCCGCACTAATGGGCCCCATTTTTGACTTACTAGGCAATAATTTAAAAGTTCTTGATCACTTTCCATCGAACAAGAATTTGTGATTATTTGACGTTACTTGTCAACAAAGACAAATTAACAAATTCAATTTTTTTTTACCTTACCAATGTATTCTTTAAATAAATTAGATAAAATTAGATGTAAAAATAGCTATTTATGGTACTAGTGTGTTATTATACATATAAGCACGCGAGAAAAGTTTAGCCCTCGAGGCCGTAGGCCAGGGGCATTTTCTTGAGGACTTATATGAATAACATAGTTCCATACAATCTTTTATCCAAAACTGTATATTATTATAATATAAAGTTAAAGTAAGATACATAAAAAAGATCCTTGTAATAAAAAAATCCCTGCGTATATTTCAATTCAAATTATGACATAGTAAATAACAGATGGATTATTTTGCAATAATGCAATTTTTGAAGGGTTGAGGTTTTGTAACTAAGGTGATTGTTTATTTAAAAAAAATATGTTTGTCAAAAAATGAAAAAGTCCTAGAATGAAAAACTCTGAAGTGTATAAAGGAATTTGGGAAGAAGGTAATAGAGCAATAACTAACCTGATCCCAGAGAAATCAAGACAGTTTTACAATAAGGAAAATAGTTTATGTCAGATAAAGTTTTATGTATCTTTTACAGTCTTTATAATATTGACATTTTAAATGAAAAAAACTGTTAATATCTGAAATTACGACTGGTCTCGATTTTTGTTTGACCCCCGCCAGAAAATCTTAGTCCGATATCCAACACACACCACTTTTTTTTTGTCGACCTATGTAATCAATAATTTTAATTCCAGTTCAGAATAAATACAAATTTTAAGGAGTTATTTTATCAATTAAAAGATACAACGAAGAGATAAAATCAGCCGCGAATTTCCTGTTAAATTTGGCGCAGTTCAACCAGATACCGACAGAATTCGCAAAACCTAGTTAACGCCTTAAAATTGCAACGAATAAGCCCGGATGGATGCAATTTCGCCTTTGCCAGAATAAAGGGAACGAAATGTAAAATGCATGATACCTGCTTGTGAATTTTGTTTATGCTCTTTAATTCGTAAAATGAAACGCAAACGCTTAATAATAGAGGCTTTAAAATAACATTTAGATAAAATTTTCTTAAATGTGCATTATTGTTAAGTTAATAATGTCTTAAATAACACTAAAATCTTGGACTTCCATTGTCTTTATTTGTTAATTGATACACAACGTTTTGGTTAGTGATGTATCTCCAACCGTTTTCAACTGATAACTTTTTTTCTTAAAAGCTACGACTTATACCGGGTGGTGCATCGCCAGACTGGCCATAGGAAACCCCAAGTAAATTTTGATATATTGAAAATTGGCTCCCCTATTGAATTTACAACAAAATTGTATAGCTTTTTGAAGCGTTGATAAGATTAGTCAAATCTAAATTTTTTTTTTTCTTATAAGGCAATTAAAATTATTTAAGAAAACTATTTGTAAAATTGTTGCATACCTGCTACATACCTTAATGTATCCACCAGTAATAAATAAAATGTCTTCTCAACTTTTCAGTTTACGTTTTACTTTGTATTAATTATTTCAAAATGTTTTACAGTATTGAAGAGAAAATTACAATGATTAAAGGTATTACATGAAAATAGTTATGAAGAGTATCCGACATGCTACGTTTTTTCCTGACAGACAATTCCAAGTAAGACAACAGTTCAAATATCGTTCAAAGTTTGAGACAAAAGGTACTGTTATTAATAAGAACTGCTTAGAGCGAAATAATTGTACTGATGGAAGAGCTTAAGAAAATAATGTCGATTAGATGTTTTACTTATGTAGAAGAAAATAAAGGAATTGGCACCAGGCTTTTGGAAAGTTGTAGGAAAGGATCACAGCACAGAAATACGCAAACTAAAAAATATAAATCATCCGTACAAATATAAAGACAACAGGAATTAAGCAAGGCGATGAGATCCAAAGAGCAGTTTTTGTTTTAAGTTATGGAAATGGCAAATAGCGTAGGGACTTCTTAGCAATATTTTTTTAGGACGAATGCACCTTACATTAAAAATGAACCAACCGTTCAAAACATCAGATACTGGAGCAAAGAAAATAACACAGATTTGTATTTAGGACTCAATCCCCTCAAAAGGTAAACGTTTGGGCGGGTATTTTTGGGAAATTTGGATTATTGGACCTTTTTCTTGAATCACAATTTGAAACAGAAACTTTTTAGAACTATTACAAAATCAAGTGGGGCCGGCATTGGAAAAGTTGCACCTGGCAATCAAGCCATTTGGTTTCAAATGGATTGTTGTCCTGCACACAATTCCAAGAAAAAGGAATATGTTCAAAAGCAATGGACTTACTATAGGACCAAATTACACCATAAATTGGCCAGCTAGGTCTCCTGATCTTTCGCCAAACGACTTCTTCCTTTGCGGTCATATAAAAAATGTTATTTATACAAATTTGAGTGATTAAAATTTGGAAGAATTAAAAGTTTCAATTTCAGGCGTGCGATCGACTATTGGCATTTCAACTTCATAATGTAAAACTAAATTTTATAACGTTTAAATATTGCTTACAGTAAACGTGAATTAAAAAGTGAAAGACATTTTATTTATTACTGGTGAATTCATTAAGGTATGTAGCAGGTATGCAACATTTTACAAATAGGTTTTCTTAAATAACTTTAATTCCTTTCAGAAAAAAAAAAATTTAATGGAGCTAATTTTATAAAGTTTAAAATGTCTATACAATTTTGTTGAAAATTAATGGAGATACCCAATGTATCAAAATTTAAGGGATTCTAGGCCAGTCTGGCGATGCACCAGACTTTTTTCAAGTTATTTTAAATAGAATTTCCAGTATCAAATACCAAGTTTTTTTGGTTTTTAATTATTACAGCTTTTTTAAATTTACTTTTCTTCCAGTGGGTTTCTTTATAAATAATTTTTGCTTTCGATCATTGTATGCGGTGTTGTTTTGACCATGCGTGTTCGGCAATTCCTGATTTCGACGTTTCACCTCATTCCGTATGTTTTTTGTGTTCTTTAACTCTAATTTCGAGTGGTCATTTTCTTTCCCCGATGTGTACCTCACCACAATCACAGAGAATTTGGTAGATACAGTCATTTTTTGAAGCATTGTTGTCCGGTCTTGTCTTAGTAAGAATACTTCTTAGAGTGGTTTGGGATTTAAATGCTGTTTTAATATTATACTTTTTCGCTATTCTGCGAACCTTTTCCGAAGTTAAACGGAATAGTCACTAGTAATACCATTAGAAGTCAAATTATTTTCGGAAATTTCTACGAGCTCACGAATATTTTGAGAAAATTATGCCTCGCCTTGGGCTCAGGATAATTTCATGGCATAATTTGATTTCGAATGGTATTTGGTAAGAAAATTTTACACCATATAATAATAAAAAATATTGGTGGGGAAGCAATGAAAAAAAAATTCTTCCAATTTTAGTTACATTAGTTAGCTTCGAATGTAATATATCTTATATTACTTTCAAATACTAAGTTTACTTTACTAAAACCGGTAGAAAATTTTCTTTTAGCAATAAGTCTACCAGGGGCCTACGTATACTTTATAACATCTAAGCTTTAAGGACGGTCCAATTATTTTTTCCAAATTTTGGGTTTAAAAAAGCATCAGTTTCGAATGTAATATTTCTTATATTACTTTCAAATACTGAGATTACTTTACTAAAAGCGGTAAAAAAATTATTTCAGCAATAAGTCTACCAAGGGTCTACGTATACTTTAGGTATACGATTTAAGCTTTAAGGACGGTCCAAATTTTTTTTATACCAATTTTAGTTACATAGAAGCATCAGTTTCGGATGTAATACCTAATATTTCTTTTAAATATTGAGTTTACTTCACTAAAACTGATAGAAAATTTTATTTCAGCAATAAGTCTACCATAGATCTATACCCTATAAAACATAAGCGTTAAGGAGGGTTCAAACTTTTTTTTACCAATTTTAGTTACATAGAAACACCAGATACGTATGTAATATAAGTAGAAAAAAGGAGAAAGTAGAAAAAGAATTTAAGGTACATTTAGAAATTGTTGCGAAATCGTTTGTCTCTAAGACGAAATAAATTATAATATACTTATTGTTTCTTTCTTTATTTCCCCAGTTTTTTTTTTTAAATATTATAATAGAAATAAGTTTAACAAAATAAATTTTTTAGAAGTGGATTGTAAATTGTCACTTTTTCTTATGTCAAAAAATTTCCACTATGTTCCCCGGTACCCCAGAAGAGAAAATTTTCCGAAAAGTACAAAAGGTTACCATGGCAACGTTGAGAAATGTTTGTATTTCATTGGTCAAAAAATGTTGGTGTGAAATTTTCATAATTATTTGGTCCTGTAAAGTCTTGTTCAAATTAGAGTTTTTTTTGTCTTATCTTGATATTTGTCGATTGGTTCCTTAACCTATCTCTCACTATGGCCGTTCTGCTTGAGATCCCTAGTTACATTACTTATTGCCACACGCATATGGTTTATATTTTAACTGATATAGCTACGTTTGACCGATGTCAGCACTGACCGGTGGTCGAGCATTAAATTCAGCCATAAGGATTTTTCAATAAGAGGTGTTATTTTGATAATCAAAGAAAAATGCCATTTTTTAAGATAAATGATCGGATATTTATAACATTATAAAGAGAAGGGGATGCCGTTAATAATGGAAAATAACATCAGCCAAATGACCAACACGGGCACGCCTTCAGGACCATATCCTTTTCATGAAAATTTCCATAACCAAATCGCAAAGTGGCTGCTCTATGTCCTCAATAACCTCACAAATTCCATCTTTGAGGTCTTGAATCGACGCTGGTCTATTGGCGTAGACCTTCCCTTTCACGTGGCCCGTAGCCCCAAAGGAAGAAGTCGCAAGGTGTTAAATCACAAGATCTCGGTGGCCAATTGTGATCACCTCTTCGAGAGATAACACGTTTCGGAAACTTTTCCCGTAAAAAATCAATGGTTTCGTTACTTGTGTGGCACGTAGCGCCGTCTTGTTAAAAGTAAACGTTTTCCAGATCATAACCATCCAATTCTGGCCATAAAAAATCATTAATCATTTCTCGATAGCGCAATCCATTTACCGTAACTGTTGCTTGAGCCTTATTTTCGAAAAAGTAAGGTCCAATAACTCCGCCGGACCATAAACCGCACCCAACAGTCACACTTTGAGGATAGAGAGGCTTTTCAACAATAACTCTTGAGTTTTCCGAGCCCCAGATGCAACAATTTTGTTTGTTGATGAAGCCACCGAGGTGAAAATGGTCCTCATCACTCAAGATGATTTTTCGATGGAATTCCGGATCATTTTCATGCATTTCAAGGACCTAATCAGCAAAAAAACTACGTTGTTGATGATCGGCCGGCTTGAGTTGTTGTGTTAACTGAACTTTATAAGCCTTAAGACCCAAATCTTTATGCAAAATACGGTGTAATGACGTTTGATTGATTGATTGATTGATAAACTAAATACACAAGTTGAGGTTTTGTCCGCCTCGACACTGCAGCCTACAGGGCTTGTTGTATATCTTGTGTATTTGTTTCAGTTAAAAAGGTTTGACACCTTAGACAGGTGTAGTAGCCCTTTTACTGTTCTTTTCTGGTCTCCAGCCTCCTGGTGGTTAGTGTCCACAATGAGGTTTTGATTTGTTCTCCAGTATGTAAGTGCAGGGCACTCATATATGATGTGAGAGGCTGTCTCTTCCTCTTCGTCACATAGTCTGCAAAAGGGTTCTTCTCTATAGATGCCCATAGTGTGCATATGTTTTCTTAGGTGCAGTGTCCGTTTATTAATCCTGTTACTATTCTAATCTGATTCCTATTTATTTTAGTAGTTCACTGTCAATGCTTTCGATGGTGAGTCCAACATTGATTTAGTGTGATTTTGCCTTGGAATGTGGTTCCAGTATGACTGAGGTTGTGTTTGAATCCACCGAGTCATGTAGCCACGAACCAAGGCTTTTGGTATTCCAAAAACAGGTTCAGGACCCACAAACATTGCTGCGGAGCCTCGCCTGGCCAGGGAGTCTGCATTTTCATTGCCCTGTATTCCCCTGTGGTGTAATGACGTTTGTGGTTTACCTAATTCCGACGAGGAATGGACAAACCTGGGTTTTCTTCAATACTTTGGGCTGCAGCAGCAATATTCTCTGCTGTTCTTGAGCAACGTACACGTGCTTTATTCTTCACATCACTAACTTGTCCCAACAGCTCGAATTTTTCCACCAATTTCTGTATTCCTGTCCGACAAGGTGCATCATGACGACCCAAAAATGTTCGGGTTTTACGAACCCTCTCTGCCAAATTTTCACCATTTTTATAGTGAATTTTAATAATTTCAAAGCGTGTATTGTCCATTTTTATTAATAGCGTAGTTTCTACTTATCAAATGTCAAAAAAATAACAGCTTCAAAAGTGACATCTGCCGAAATAGCGGGCTATTCAAAATAACACCTTTTATTGGAATTGACCCTTTAAGAGAATATTTGAGTTTCCTATTTTAACTGCTTTATTAACATTAAGGAAATACATTAAATTTAAATGGCCCCAAAAGGACTCTATTATTTTAACGGCAGCAGTTTCATAATCGTCAGGATTAAGCTGTAAACGAGATAATAAAAGATATAAGGCAAAGTTTATTAGCGGAGTTCAGATGTAAAATCTGCTCTCTGAAACTGTAAACCTATATTACGTATACGGTTATATTTTAGTGCGTAGAGAGAAGCGGCGTTGTGCTGTTCATTTAACTTTATTTATGCAGATTAAAACTTTAATTTGCTGAGGGTTTATGTCAGCGGTTGTGTTAAAGTAAATAAGTTTTCATGTTAAGCTAGAGTAAGCTTTATTTTTTATTTTGTACTAAAATTTGTATAAAAAGGTCTTTAGCTGATATTCTTTTATTTGTTTCACATAACTGAAACAAGTCCCTGAATATCCTTGGAGTATCCTAGAGCGTAGTGCCTGGCACATACAAAGCTCTTGACCAGGTTTGCTATAATGCGGACTTAAACAACCTTTCTTCCACCTAAACTTTGTTTTTGGTTACTTTTTTACCCAAATAATACTTATGTACCCCACTCAGTACTGGCTCAAACTCTATTTATTCTTTACGTCAACTATCTTTTCTCTTTCATGGTCAACCCTATCCATAGTTTTTAACGCTAGTACCCACCACTCTAGTATAATAACAAACTTAGGGTAATGCAAATATCTTTTTTAAGGTACCCTAAATTAATACTGGATAAGCAAGAAAAAATAATGCTTAATGCCTCTAAAACAAAATCAATTTTGCTTTCTGCAAATTATCATTCTTAACCTTTGAGCGGCCAGGTTCTGCAGAACAACAACTTATTTTACCTCATTGTTGTAAATTTTTAGAATAACCTCAACTGCCAGCGTATTTCTCCCTTTCCAATCTGTATACTCTGAATTTACCCCAAATCAGACACTCTTTATAATATTTAATATTATTTGGATAACTGAATTATGCTTCTTTCATAAATCTTAGCATTTTTAATTTCATTTAAAAAAGAGGTGTTTAAAATCAGAGGAGATCGTCATTGTCAAAGCCAAGAGAACTGAGGACCAATAGACTAAAATACACACACACCATACCACTCAATCATGATCCTTCCTCCATCGGGGTAGTTTCCCAAAGTCACCCCATACCTGGACTTATCAGACCTTGCGCGGCCTTGTTGCCGATATAAAAAGGTTTAGTGGGTTCCACCATGTCCCTGAAGGGATTTACCTTTTAGTTAGCCTCTCTTAACTTTTACTTTCGGAAAACACAGCATTGCAAACTACTTACCCAAGCCAGTCGTGACAGCGGGAATCCCATTCCCAGTCCCTTGATATACATGATGGAACCCACTAAACCCCATCTCCGGTTTTCAAGGCCGGGGACCACAAAACTTTGACAGGAGAAGGTCTGATTAAGGGTAGGTATGGGTGTTGGAATTCTCAGTGGAGGTTTGTTGTGGTGTGTGTGTGTGTGGTTCAGTCTCTTGGTCCTCAGTTCGCTTGGCTTTGACGTCGTGACGATGTTTTCTGATGATATAATAGGGTATTCCAGACTCGTATTCTCTTGCTGTTAATTTGGCAAACTTTCTTACCATATAAGAAAGTTCAGTGAATCATCATTGGCTAACCAGAACTCGAGGACTAGAATTACACCCATCACCTCTTCCTCCAAGAAGAGAAATATATATATATATATATATATATATATATATATATATATATATATATATATATATATATATATATATATATATATATATATATATATATATATATATATATATATATATATAATTATATATAATTTTAATATAGAAAATAAATATTATAAATTTATAATATTTTAATAATATTTTAATATAATGTTATAATAATTTAAAAAATTAATATATTTTATTATTAAATATTAAAATAATAAATTTTTTAAATCTTAAAAATAATATATTTATATTATATATATATATATATATATATATATATATATATATATATATATATATATATATATATATATATATATATATATATATTTATATATATATATATACCCCCTTTTTATCGAGATAATTTAAGAAGACTGTTATTCCAATTAAAAAATATAATCATAAAAGTTATGAAGAAAGCCTAGTTTGTTTTTATGGTAATAAATTTGGAGCACCTTTACTAAAACTCTCAAATATCAAAACGTTATTATGTATATATGTTTTTCACTTTAAATTATTTATTTCTAAATCGAAACGCATCAAATATTTACAGGACAAAGTATTTATTTTCTTTTAAAAGCAAAAGTTCTAAGGAAATAATATTACAAGTTTTTTTTTAAAACCACTATTTTTAAATATTTATACTGTTTCTATGTTACTATGCTAAATGCTGAAATGAAACTTATTCAGAGTTTCATATCTTAATCATTTAAATCTTAAAAACAATTTTTGAATGTGCCAATTAAGTCAAAGCGGTAAGTCAGAGACATTTACTGTTTATAATTGAAATTGCAATTAAAGTGCTATTTAAAAATACAATTATAAAGAGTGTCTTATTTGAAAAACATGCAAAAGTAACAGTTTGCGAACTTTGGCAACACCGCGTAGTTTTTTACATAATTTAAAATTAGAATATTAAATGATTAAAACCAACCACGCATAAGAAAGAATACGCGTTACCTAATTGTATTCATTCTGAAGACAGAATTGTCTTTAAGAGGTAATACAAAAATTTTATAAAATGTAGGGTGTTTAAAAAAAAATTGTCGCCACTTTGTATATAGGACGCAAAAAACTAAATATATTATAAAATTAAAGACACTTTTACAACAAACCGGCTAGCATCGAAGCAAGAAATCAGTATATTCAAACTATCTCAGAAGCAAAAGATCGATTTAACAATCGGATAAAAGGTAAAGTTCTCTCTTGCTCAAATGGTAGTAAAGTCAAAACTTCTGCATAAATTATTTTCCACCCCTAATTGCTAAAGATGAAATTGTTTCTACCTCTAAAGGAAAAGCCGAACTACTTGCCAAACAATTTGTTGATAATTCTACGCTTGATCCTCCTATTAATCTTCCTCTTCCAACAGTTGCCCTGTTCATCATGTCCGATATCATTGAAAGTCAAACGTATCAAGCATATTATTTCTTCTCTTAATACTAAAAAATCGTCCGGGCTGGATGGCATACCAGCAAACGTCTTAAAAAATGTGCTCCCGAGCTTGCACCCATCCTAACTCGCCTCTTTCGAATCTCTTACGACCCGGGCATTTTCCCGAAGAATTGGAAAGCTGCACGTGTGCAACCTGTCTCCAAAAAAGGATGCAAAACTCTGCCTTTTAACTATAGACCTATATCTCTACGTTCTGTTGTTTGCAAAGTGATAAAAAAATTCAATAATTCTCAAATCTTAAAGTATCTGGAAAAACACAAGATATGTATTATGGATTTCGTCTCAGAAGATCGACAGCTGATTTTCTTTCCTTTGTCTCACACAACTGGAACAAGTTTCTTAAGTTTCTTGGTAAGTCCCAGATCGTTGCTCTTGACATATCCAATGCTTTTGATCAGGTCTGGCATGATGGGCTTCTTAACAAACTTCCTTCTTACGGTCTTTCCCCTAAGCTTTGCTCTTGGCTCTTCACTTTTCTTTCTAATGGACGTATATCAGTTGCTGCAGATGGTCATTCTTCCAGC
>JAHBCN010001079.1:25000-133467 GCA_019359885.1 Listronotus oregonensis
CCCTGTGTCCTGGCACCCAGGAAAGTGTAACTTTGTTGTGGTTAGCCAGGTTTAGAAGGCATTGCAGACAGTTCCAAACCAACCTTGAGTTGACTTGTTGATATGCCAAAGCTTTTATGGCCGCTTGACTATCAGAGAAGATAGTAATGTCCCTGCCCTTATATCTCCTCCTCAAGTTCTCTCGCAGACAAAGTTCAATGGCATATATTTCCGCCTGGAAAACAGTGGCATATTTCCCCAGGGAAGCATAAACATTAAACCTAGGGGTCATACCATGTATTCCTGCGCCGGCTCCATTGTCAGTCTTGGATCCATCGGTATATCAAACGAAATTCCGAGACTGACCAGGAGATCGCTCACTACCGCCCCAGGTAAGCTGGGTTTTGTAAACAAAATCAATCAATCAAGTAGATTGTTACTAATACATCGTTATATAATTTTTCATTATTAAAGAGATAATTTTTCCTTGTTATATTTTTTTCTTCTAAATTTTAACAAGCTTAATTCACCAACTGTATTTTTATTATTGTAGCCCTGAGAAAGAAAATAAAATTTTTCGAAACTTAGAGTAGCACAAAAGCATTTTCAATAATTTTATTTATGTTGGTTAATTTAGTGCATATCCAATATTATTGGTAATAATAAGTTATGGCATACATAAATTTTAATTTCATAATATTAAGCTAATTTTTATTTGAAGTCGAGTTAATTTATTAAATTACCTTTTTATTTGAATTCAAATATGTCTTTTAAAATAATTATAATAAAGTACATAAAATATAAATTCGCTCTGGCACAGGTATTTCCTTACGCCTTCGAAAACTTTTTAAAATTTCGAATTTTCGTAAATACATTTCCAGTCGATCAAAATACATAAAAGCAACGCCAACAGCAGAGCCAACACTAGTTGAGAAATTGCGAAAATTTTAAATTGGTTTGTATACTATGATACATCAGAAGTTATACTGAAAAGTGTATTTACATATTTATCTCGATTCAAAGATTTTCTGAAAAGCATGCATATTTATTAAATGTCACATACTCGTAGCTACGTAATCAAGGAGTGTTATGCATAATTAACAACAAACAATAATCAAAGAACATTTAAAGATAAACTCATATAGCACCTCCGTTCAAATAGTGTCATTACTTAAATTTATTAATAGTAAGAAAAAACTTTTTGAAAACAAGCTTTTATTTGCATGCTTTAAAGAGAAGAAAATAAACTTTAAATAAAATCAAACCCATTAATATATTACATTAGATAATTTGTACAATATAAAATCTTGTTGAGAGATTTACCTATTTTGTAACTTAAACAAATACATATGTTACAATATCTTATGTCAAGATCAAGTTACATATTATATTTTTATTTATCTACACAGATAAATCTTGCGACAAGTTTTTATATCATATATATTGTTAAATAAAATAAAGTGATGGGTTTGATTTAATGTAGATTTATTATTTTTTTGGGGCCTGTAAATAAAAGCTTGTTTTTATAAACATTTTCAACAAATCTGTTCACCATCAAATTATTTTTTACCTTTGCCAAGTTATTTTTAAAATTGATATAGTGGCCATCTTGTTTTTCTCTATTGTGATTTTTTTCTTTAAATTCTTTAATTGGAGGTCCATATTATAGTGGTGCATAAAAAAACATAGTCTACAATCTTTGGGAGTTCGCTATATTGGATTTATAGTGACCTTATTTTATTTTTCGTATTCTTCTCACTTACCCTTTTATTCGATACCCATTTTATGGGTATCTGGCGCTCTGATACAACTTTTAGAGCCGAAGCGGCGCTCTGCTTCAGAGGATGATGCTGGTGGTGAGAAGGGCAATAGCGCCAGCATAAGGAACATCTCAATCTCTTACCAAACTTGTCTATTCCATGTATCTTAAGCTATATTACTAGGGCAACCCTTATAAGAACCAAATAAAAAAGAAATAGAGAAAAGGAATAGTAAAAATTATTTAAAGGAAATAATTAATTCAGCCAACAATGCGAAACAATATCGTAAGAAACAATCGATTCCAGCAAATGTATTGGAACAAAAAAAATAGATCGGAGGAAAATATCGATTGTTCCGATATATCGATTTATTGTTGTCATTCCTACGTGTATGGTGTGTAAATACAGACAGATAAAGACTTGTAATCCGTGTTTCAGATCACTTGGTTATTGTCAGTACGTTTATTAAGCTGTTATGGTTGATAGTCGTAGTGATTAAATTAAAACACTGAAATTATTAGTGAAAATATCATTACCTCTTGTGTTAGTCTAATTTACAAAATAAAATGTTTTTTTTGTTATCCAAAACTCGATTGGAGGCGATGTACCGTCTTGGCTGGACCCGGAGTTGTCCATTAATTTATATTCTTCATAACGTTAAAGCAACCAAGTAACCTGGTATTCGTATCGACCAGAATCTTTGATTTTTCACTTTAATAGGAAGCCTTTATTTCCAAAGAGATATTATATACGTATATTAGCAAAGCTCACTAATATTTTTTAATAGGTTTTTTTTTCTAAAAAAAAGCAACAGTTTTTATTGATAAATTCTAACGTGTCATAACATAGAAGCCAATTTAAATTCTTTGCTATATCCCGACTGATGTCGGCTCTGCATCTGACGATGGCGTTGCTTTTATATATTTTGATCGAGTTCTAAGGTGTTTACGAACATTTGCAATTTTATAACAAGCTCTAGTAAACCGGTAGAAATACCTGCGCCTCGAGCAAGAGACATATTTATTTTGTTTGTTGCCCAGATTTTTATGTGTATTTAACATTTAATTTACCTGGCTATTTATATATAAAGACATAATACTATGAAATTTAAATATTATAGTCTGTCTCAAAGTATATCGTTATGGCTTTTGACGAACCATACCCCAATAAACCTTTAAGATTTTATTACCTATTTTATTGGGTAAACCAATTTGTTCATAAGGGCAGGGGTGGGCCAGGTATTTATTGAGTATTAACCATTAGGTATATAAATATTTTGGCTAATATTTTAGTGGCAGTGTTAAATAAACTATGTCGCGTCGAAATCATTTGTCATTAGATGCAAAACAGGTTGTGAAAAATCTGTATGAAACTTTAATCAGTAGAGGTCCAATTAAACAAAAAGCTTTAAAAGAAACCTGTCTACTTACAAAAACTCCAATATCATCGATAAGGGATTTTATTATGAGTGAAGAATTAAATAAAAGAAAAAAACATAGAGATTTTCAATCTCACCGTATAGCAATAGTGATCAGGACCTAATAAGAAGGAAAATATATTGTCTTTATAAAAGCGGAGTTATTCCTACCTTGGATAAACTAAAAAAGAAGCTAGACGAAGACGAAACCAATATAAATATTAGCTGTGCCACCCTCCATAGAGTTGTTTGTAAAATGGGATTTAAATACCTCAAAATATACAAAAGACAAGTAGTAATGGAATCGCACAGATTACGCACTTGGAGATTTAATTACCTTCAAGAAATTAAAAGATATAGGTTAGAAAACAGATTCATAATTTACCTTGATGAAACATGGTTCGATACACACGACACAGTATCAAAGGATGAGTTGATTCCAGTCAAAACTGTCAGACGAAAGCACACTTAAATAAAGGAAAACGCATTACTATAATACACGCTGGTTCAGAAGACGGATTTGTCCCAAACTGCTTGCTGTTGTCTGCAAAAAATATTAAGGATTTTAGCTTGGATTATCATGAGGATACAATCTTTTAAAAAATATCCGAAACAACAGTTTTATCGTCATGGATAACGCAAGCTACCACAGCCGTCTGCTACACAAAGCACCAGCTTCATCAAGTTCAATAACTGAAATTCAGTAATATTTGTTAGAAAATAAAATTTATTTTGAATTCAATTAAAAAAAAACGCATCTTTTGAAAGTTCTAAATTCATATGCAACTAAAAAACAATTTGTATGTGATAATTTGGCTGAACAGGCTGGGCATACTGTCTTACGGCTTCCTCCGTATCACTGTATGTTTAACCCCATAGAGCATTTGTAGAACCAAGTAAAATCAAAGATCAGAGGAGAAAATGTTACACCTACTTTAAGTACCAGTGTTATAAATTTGATAAAAAATGTAATTACTAACATACCAGTTGAGAGCTGGAAAAATTCACTACAGCTCATTATAAAAATTGAGGACTCTTACATTTCTATTCAAAACAACATAAATCCTATTGTAACTCATCTCAATGATGACTCTGATAGTGAAACAGAATTAGATTTAGATATTTAGATTAAAAATGTAATTATGTATAGATAATGCAGTTATAAATTTATTAAAACTTTGCATATATTTAATTTCTTAATGTAATTTTAAGATTATACTTACCTTAATAAACAATAAATTATAAATCTTTATATTATTAAAGTCCGTCCCTAATGTTCTGTCCTTTAATACCTACCGATCCGCAGTTTTATTGCTGTCGGCAGGTATAATCCATAAATGAAGGCAAGAGCTAACACGGTATACTTTGAGACAGACTATAACAATTTTGTTAATGAAAAGTAAACATATTTGGTCTAAAACTATGTAAAGAAGGTATCGAGGTAGGATAAAAAAATGTAATAACTATAAAACAATCACGCCTTACTTTTTTTTAACTTAGGATAGTCCACGAAGGCTCAAAGCCTAAGTACTAACGTACCGTAGTTATTTTTTTTATATTTAACTTTTTAGAAATTTTACTTAAGAATAATGGATATTAGGAGTAATATTTATAAAAAAATAAAAAATGCAAATTATGGTTTTTATTATTATGACAAAAGGTTATAATAGGATTTTTTTAAACACCGAAGTTTAAATTAACCAGTTCTAACTTTAAATTATGATATACATTTTAATTTTGAACAATGTATCTTGACAAAATTTTGCTTTTACTTTCAAATTAAAGATACCTTATTAGTGGCGATTTTTTCTATTTTCGTTTCAGACTATGCAGATCGCAGCTCCAAAATACTGTTTTAAAATGTAAAAATTTTTGGTTTAAATTTTAAACCAGTAGTCAGTGACTTCAAAACTTTTTATTACTCAATATCAATTTTCCAAGTCTTATATCCTTAAAATCCTTCAATTTTCTTTTTGCTTTAAAAGCAATAATCCGAAAAAAATTTCTGCTGCTGCTGGCTTCTGCCGAGGCTACGGTTACGTTCATTTTCGATAAGAACATGACTCAATCCACGTTTTATCCCCGAAATAAATGTCAGAGGCAGCTTAGGAAAGTGCAACATTTTATGTAGGTTTTTTTAATAAAATTACATTCCTAAAAAAATTGCATTAAAAGTTTATACAAAAGACATGTGTGTACGTGACTAGTTTTTTGAAATTAACGAAAATCGTGTCCACACTTAGTTTTATGTGTTATCCAGATTATATTATAAATTTAAATGGGAGTTAACCAAATATCTTAATTATAATGTCCTCATCCAAACCCAATATAATAATGATATTATATCATCAATTCATTTTCTTTTAATTATATTATTTACGCTCTATAAAAAATAGTATATATATATATATATATATATATATATATATATATATATATATATATATATATATATATATATATATATATATATATATATATATATATATATATATATATAATATTATTATATTATAAATAATTAATATCTATCCCAAATAATCATTGCTCACTAAATTGCTAATTTTTTATTTATTTAATGAGATTTTCAATGTTTTAAAAATAACAAAACCTATCTTAGAGATTTAATAAGTCAATCATTTATCGTAGGTTATGTTCGATTTTATTATTTTCGCATTTTCATAAATTTTTAAGAACTAACAACATATATTTTGGAATTCAAAAGCAACTAATTCTATTTTGTAAAATCTAACTTTGTATGATTCACAAATCTTTTATAATTATTTATTTAAATCTGCAATAATACACAATTTTCCATATTTACTAATAACTCACAAAACCAGGCTGTTATTGTTTGGAGAGAGAGAGCTTTCGGAATACCAGGCGTCAAGGCTTTTTGCTATTTTATCGGTTTAAAATTTTGAATCGTTAGGCAGATAATAGTGAGTTGTTAAAGGTACTTTTGTTCTTGGTTCCCATTTTAGCAAAGTGGCAAAACTATTCTTCGAGCGTCTACATCGAATAAATTTTGGTCTTAAAGCTTTCTAAAAGTTTTGTACAACCATAGTATCTTTTACATCGATATATCGAAGTGCAGAGCTGGAAAGGATTTTTTAAAAAAGGAATCGATTTATCGATCCGGTTTCTCATAAATAAATCGATTCACCAATACGAATAACGAGTCTTTAAAAAAATGGAATTGAATCCGGGGAAATGATTCCTATTTATCGGCTCATGAATCCGGATTATCTTTTGCTTTTATATTTAAAAATGACAACTACCATACAAACGATAGCACGGCTTTGGAGCCGCAAAGTATAATTAATAATTTTAGCTACATTTTAAAGTGTTGAAACTTTTAAATAAATAGGGCGGCACGTGTAGTGTAGGGTTTTTGTTTTATTTTTGAGATCAAGAAAAACAACCTTTAATTTTTTTGTTGAATTATACTGGGTGTATCCGAAATAAGGACCTAAATTTTACCTACATTCTAGTAGTTTTTTAAAATGTAATTCTTGAGATGACCCCAAGCAACTTATAAATGAAACAACTTATTGTAACTTAACAGAAAGTTTCAAAAATACCATTTAATAATTTTTCTGCTTGAGAAATATAAAAATGAAATAAAATTTTAAATTCATATTTGTAAAACACTTTGTACAATTATAATTAAATTTCTATTTAGAAGTTTCTATCGATCTTAAAGATGGCATAAAAAAATTATGAAGATCGGGTAATCAAAAGTTCGAAAATCAAAGCATAATTTAGCCTAGTAACCTGTATCACGAATTTTTTAAAAGGTTATCGGTTCCAAAGGGCTTTTTGTTTTCCTTTAAAAATTAGTTTAGATAAAAAGATTCAAAATTTCAAAATTCGATTCTTACCCAGCTCTATTGGAGTGCAACTTACATAAACAAAGGCATTGGATCAAGCCTAGGCGTATACTTTTTTATTGTATTTTTTTACTGTGTTTCAATTATTTGAAATAAGTTAATAAATAATATTGGCAGAAATAAATAAACAAATAACTTAAAACTTTAGAATTTAAAGTAAGTTTTGAATAAATGAAAATCTTAAATTAAATCATTTCCTTACCCTTGCAAAACTGCATCTCTATGAATTTAACATTAACATTAAACTTCTATTAATTATCTTATTAGAAGCTATACGTAAGTTTTACAACTAAGATAGTTTCGCTTAAGTTAAGGTAAATACAACTGTTTAAATGATTAACATCCATGCCAACATCCTGTGGATAATAGATAGTTTACATGATAAGAGAATCTGGAAATGAAGGTTTGCTTTTGGCTTCTATTAAAGTTTGCGAAATGGTAAGCAATTTATTATAGTTTGGTGTTTATGTTTTTAAGGTAAAGGGGTTTATAATATATGTATCATTTGGTATCTTTTTAGAGTAGGTAATTTGCTTAAGGGATCTATGTTATGTAGAAATATGTACATAAAGGAGATTCACATACATACTTTGGTGTAGATCTACTAACAATGGAAACATGTGGATCATCTTACCCAAATAAAAATTACTATATTGTAGAAACTATTCTTGTCATATTTAAAATATTTGTGTTATACACAACATCATTTTATATGACCCACCAGTTGTTATTTAAGTCTTTAATTAGTGCTTCACTGTGCAAAAGAAAATAACAGAAGGGCTTATAAAAACAAGCAGATCTGCATAATAAAAGACAGCCAGGCGCCACTAGGGGCACTTGTAAACTCCAAGGTCCAAGCGGACATGGAAATGCCGAAAAGAACTGGAAGTCCTGGGAGAACTCAATAAGGTAACTCTCCTGTGTGTACCAGGACATTTGAGAATAGAAGGTACCAAGAAAGCGGATGAGCTAGTGAGACAGGAATCATCGACACCAAACTTTGGACCAGAACCTACACTTGGAGTGATCAAAACCAGAGCAAACACGAGGAATGAAAAAAGCTTTATAAGGGGCCCAAGTAGGGAAAGAGTTCACATAACAGTAGGGTTGCTAATAGGGCACGATAACCTAAGAGGGCACCACCACAAGATATGCTCATATGACGGAGCCGAAGTTGCAAAATGTGCAACGAGGGGAAAGAAACAGCCTACCATATCCTGGGCGAATGTAAAGCGCTAAATCACAAAAGACAGGCAATATTTGGGCAACCGAAAATGAGCCCACAGGAATATATCAACCAACCAGTCTCGGGGTTATACAAAGTTGTAGAAGGAACAATACTAATGGGAGGATTGGTATAAAAAATAATGGGAGATAAGGCACAAAAAGCTTAGGAGGCTGCGCTGCCTCCCAGGGAAGAAGAAGAGGAAGTCTTCAATTAGGTCACAATTTTATTCAACCACGATTTTACACAAACAATAAAGTAATTTTATCTGTGCTTCTATTCTATTCTTTGCTTCAGTATTAGTTTAACGAAAGTCTTGAAAAAACTTTAAAATGTTATAGCAAAAATACATGACTTCCTATCTCTGTACGTCAGTCAGTCAGTCCGCCTGGTAATTCCTAAGAAAATTTTAATTTAAAATTTGGTACACTTGTCATTCTTAAGCGATATTGCTTTAAGAAAGGGGGCAAGAGGGGTAAAGGTCATTATTTTATGTTAAAATATAATTCCTATTTAAAATTAACTTAAAAATAAAGTGGTATTATCCCTGTTTTTGAGCATTTTTTATAAGGACAGACTTGTCGAAGTAATAAAGTATATTTTTGTACTTATTCTGGTTTACTTCCTTTTACGTCGGTCACTGCTTGGACTATGAAATACATTTACTTAAATATTTGTGCGATTACCTTTATAGCTAGGTAGAAATAAAAAAACCTCGTAACAACGAAGATATGTTTCTCCCCCGGAACTGCAACCTCATAAGAATTTACTCATGTCATGTCCATTATATCAATAAAATTAGCAACTCAATAAATCTGCCAAGGCCAAAAACCAACAAATTATATATTTCGTGCAAACAAATCGATATATCAATTTCAGGATAGCATATAAACATCACCTGAAGGTGCCGTTAAATTTGGATCGTTTCCAACTTCAAGCCTACAAGCAGACGCGAATATTTTATCGGGATTTCATATCTTTATGTCTATAAATCTCTTAAATGACTGGAGTTTAAGTTTGCCGATAGTTTTGTCGACCCGAACAGGGTTTATTTTATTCCAATTATTTGTTGTTAACGCTGAAATGAAATACAACTTGAGATTAAAAGTTTAAAATAATTGATCATCTCTCTTAATCATTAACCGACTCTTGTTGGGACTATTATATTGTCCCTGAAAGAGGTTTTAAATGTTTTTTCTAAAAAAAAATACTTATAAAATTTATAAAAAGGTGTATTGCATATATTGCTATAGTATCAGTGAGATGTTTACGGACGAGGCGACGAAGGAGTAGAGTCTGGAACTTCGCAATTATTTTATACAATACTGTCAAAATTTAGGTTTTAAAATAATAACATATTTTTAACCTGCTTCGTATATCTACAAAATAATTAATTGTCTGATTTTTGAAAACAGATTTTAGGATTTTTGTTTACTGGTGGAAATATTTTCAGTACTGATATAAAATTTAAATTTGACGAAAAGGATTGCGTTGATATATTCAGAAAACGCAACTCTCCTGTTTTTAATTATGTCAAGGTGAAAAGGAAAGTCAGTTAAAAATTAGTGTTATTTTACTTATTGTAAAATAACACTAATTTTTAACTGACTTTACTTTTGGTAAAATTGGCAATATCGAGGAAGATCGTGAAAATTTGATTGCTGATGAAATTTTTGAAAAATCCAATGAGGCTACAGGGTAGCTAGTACCAAAAAAAAAACAGCAGAACGATATGAGAACATTTTTTTGTCTTTTTCTTGATGAAAATGTGAGAATAAAGTAGATTTCGTAAACGAAGACGTAATAATAGCTTATCTTTATAACACTGTAAGTTAATATGCACGTATTTTAACGAAAATTTAGTAGTTTTCAGGTTTTAACTTATTATTAACTTTTACTCGTCTTAATACTGTAAAAGTTTATTTTCTGGACCAAAACCAAGTATCTAAAAGTGCATTTTACACCACAGTCTAAAATAAAATATTGTTTTCTAGGAAATTTATAAAATTAAACCGTTGATATTTAAATTTTTCAAACAAACTAGCTTCATCTGTATAATACTTTTAAAAATATCTTAAAAATAAGAGAAAAATTAATAAATAATGTTTTTTTTATATTCCCATCTGAAGCAATTGAGCCATATCGCTTAAAGAGAAGATGGTGAGATGAAAAAAGTTTGATATTTTAAGAAATTTTTCTTTCACTTTCTTACTAAAAAAGACCAAGTTTTACGAATGATTTGGTATTATCACCTATAGAGGTCAAAAAAGGGGTCTAGGGAGCTAAGAAGAAAAAATCTGCATTTTCCAGGTTTTTAAAGACCAATGGAATTAAAAATCATATTATTATTATTTTTTATATATCCAGTTATATTTAAAATGGAAGAGAAAAAATTGACCTACCAATTTTTCTCTTTTTTTGTAGTTTATCATTAATATTTTTTATTTTTCTATTGTTTAGAATAAAAATTAAGTTGGGCTCGTTGTATATTTTCATTAAAAAACAAATAAATAAAAAAAGATAAATTTGGCTTTTCTTACAATTATGTTTTAGTCAAATGTTATACACAGAAATTTGCTTATTTAAAATTAAAAAGGGAAATTTAAATAAAACCGCTTTTTATATTTTTTAAAAGTTTATTTAATTTGTAAAATTTTAATTTAAAATAAAGGAAATTGTTAAATAAATGAAATATTTTTAATTTTAAAATTATAGTGGAAAAGCGTGGGATGCTTAATATTAAATGTAACAGTTATTTTATTGGTACCTATTTACAAAATTACAGTTAATACGAGAATATAGTAAATTAAATCATTTTTTTAATAACTTAATTTTTATTTCAATCCTATTCCAAATTAAAAATTATTTTCTACTTTTCAGTACCGTTTGATATAAGAGCGTCTTTTTTAAATATTTTAAATTATAATTTTTTTTAGTTATTTTTAAGTCTCAAAATAAGATTAAAAGTAATTCTAATCAAGAGTCTTGATTTTTAGTATATGTTTAAATTTATTTTTTTAAATTAGGTTTTATTTTTATTTTAGGGCTCTCAATATTTTTGTTTTAAAGTTTTTTATTTTAAATTAGTTCTATTTCTTTCTAGTATTTCCACTATGTTTTTTCCAAAATTAAAAATTATTTCACACAAAATTTAGAAGAGCTCCATAGCAATGTTTGAATTATAATTCAAACAATTTCTTTTAAACGCATGTAAAAAAATGTTTTAGAGACATCTATGGTACAATAATTGTACCATTGATTTGCTTTATATATCTCTCTCTATATCTCTCTATATTTACCGTCGTTCTGTGAATGGTATTTACTTAATCTGCTAACTAATCTAAATATTTTTTTTATTTCGATGATCCTAGTCAGGACATTAAAACAAAGTTATGAAATAATTATACTGTCATTGGCTTTTGATCCCTGTGCAAATTTTCAAGTTAATCAGACTTCCTAAAATGGGTAAGGAAAACTGTTATTTTATTTATTAATGAACATGAAAAATTGAGCATTAAAAACGTGAATTTTAATCCACCATTTTCCTCACGCATAAGTTAGGTTTAAAGAAGCGTTTAAATAAATTTACAGATAAAATCAACAGAGAATTTTGTACCTATAAGGTTTTGCGCGGTTTAACCGGATACCGTCCAAATTACCCGGTTAATGCGTTTAAAATCGTAATAAATGAGACTAGATGCAATTTTAACCGGTCGGGAATAAAGATGGGTATTTGGAATGCAAGGCAGCATAATGCAAGTTACATTCTTATTACATTTTAAAAGCTTGCAAAGGTTTGGCGATCCGCATAAAGTTTAACCGATATAAGATAATTTTGTATTAATTTATTTTATTTTTTTAAATTACCTGGTCTTGTTATAGTTTTACTTAACTTAACTTGTGTTTAATAAAAACAGTGACGTTAAGAATTAGCATACAGGGTGTCCCAACTTTATTTATACACTAAATATCTTGCCCCTGTACATGATACAGAAAAAACTTAAGATAAAAAATATGTGTTTGGTAACACTTATTTTTGTGTCTCAAAAACAGAGTAGGTTTTTTTTAAACATTTAATTTTACATTAAAAATATCAAACATTAAAAATACACTATGAATTAATTATTGCTGGTTTTTGAGATAATTAGGTAACTAATAAAGAAACTAAATTAGTCACTCTGACACTAAGATTTTTTTAAAAATAATTATGACAGAAAATAATACTAAAAAACGGTCAGCACTTTAAACATTTGCTATAGGATCTTATGTTAATTATTTTAATTTTTTCTTTTTTAATTATTACATGATAAATCAGATTATACTACAATTATAGGTCGTTATCTTAAAAACCGGCAATAGTTGACGTATAGTGTAATATACATTTTAGATGTAGAATTGAATAAAGAGTTAAAATTTGGCAAAAGATACGGGTCGTTTATAAAAAAAACGTACCTAACAATAAAAACTCTGTTTTTGGGACACTATAAATTTACCAATACTATTAATAAAATTAGCGTTACCAAATACACATTTTATATTTTAATTTTATTTGTATCATGTACAGGAGGGGGAAATAAAGTGTATAAATAGTTTTAAACACCCTGTATATTTAACTTAGGTTAAGCATCATTGCCTCATTGAGTTTAACTACTATAATTTGTTTATTTAAAATACCTAGTAAGTAACCATGGTTATTAATTTTTTTAAAACCAATAAAATAATTTTTTTTTGTTAATATCTTCTTTCCTTTTTTGTAGGATTTATGTTCTAATAAGTTTTCGTTGGGTTACTCGCCTGGAAATTTTCTAAAGAATGGGCCCACTTCGGTGCTGGTTCCGGGGTATAGCGAACTAAGTGTGCTTAGTCTTATTGACTCCTATGAACTTGTAGATCGCCTAAAACAGAAAAAAGAAAAAAAGACCAAAAAACTTAAAAAATTTAAAAAACTTATTTACGTTTTGGTGGCAAGTCGGCCATTGTTATCATAATGAAATTAAATGAAAAACAAAATAAAAATTAAAACTAAGTGTGTAAGAGCTTTTTTTTATATCTATGACGTTTTGTCATATTTATAAGTTTCAAATACATTTTGAGGACACCATCCTTTAAAATAAACCTTTTGCCGACATTTTTTATTCGATGCTTTTTCGATAAGAAAAAGTGCTCTATTTTCTGTTAAAGTTAACTTTAAATAAAAGCCAGTTTACACAGTTTATGTTAAATATTTTAGAAGACCACAATTGACAAAAAAGAGGCTGCAAAAAAGAATTGAAAGGAGTACAAAAGTATTTTTTAATTTAACGTCAGTTGCCGACATATATTGTTTTTATCTTTATTAGAGACATTAATTCATGAATAATTATTTATGTGCAGTAAATCTTAGATATTTTAAAACCTTTTTGTAAAATTATTTAATATCTTCATGTTTTTAACTAGCATTTCACCCGCGGCTTTGCCCACGTGGGCCACGCAATTTTGACTGTTCCCTTGAGTCACATCGCATTTTGCTTCCCGAGCTCCAACTTCTGTCGCACACTTCGCGGCGTAGCGCAAATCTTGCGATTGAGAAATTTTATATTATCGTATTTTTTTGTTATTATTTTTTAATATATTATACACAAATTAATTCCTCTTTTTTACCCCTACTGGTGATTAAGTTCCAAAAACACTACCACTTTCATATTAACAACTTCAAAAATGAGATGTTATTTCCAAAATTTTAAACAAATTATTTTTAATTGAAATTAATAGCCTACCAATTTTCATACTGAAGAAGTTCCATACAAACTTTTTTCCTAAAATCATTTCTTAGCGAAAGTGTCCCACTCATAATCTACCCTTATACCAAATTTTATCTTTATAGGTTAAGTAGTTTTCAAGATGATAATGTGCCCCATGTAAGTGTATTACGCAAAATATTCAGAAGTTGCTTACACAATACACTTGTGACTTAACCTGTCGGTAGTAGTAGTTGTTTTAAAGTTTCTTGACGAGATGGTGCTAGTTGCTTTTACTTTTCAGCTTTATTAGAATAAAGTTGTTCTTAAAGTGACGGCTTCCCTGTTAAGGGTATCTATGGCCTACATTCGGTGTAAGCATCCCCACCAAGGGTGAAACACGTGTAATGGAATTGGCTGGACCCGGGGTTATCTATTTATTTGAAGGCCTCGTAATTTTAAAGCAACCAAGCTTAGTAGTCATGGATCTTTGATTTTTATTTTCTTAAGGAGCCTCTAGGCCCAAAGAAAGTCTACCTTTTTGTTATTATGTATACCAAAGCTCAATTTTTTATTTATATACAGCGTGTGTGTTAAATTTCTCAAAGTTGCGTATTAGGGAGCTCAATAATACATAGTTAAAAAATTGATGTTATCGTTTGTACTTTTGCAAATATGGCAAAACACTGAAATTTGCGATTTTTGTTTCTATTTTTTTACTAGGTGATTTAAAATTATAAAAATTGGAAAAATACATTCTCATTGGAACCTTTTGCACTTTATGTATTGGTGAAGTCAATTTTCTTTTACGACGTTTAGTTTTTGTTAAACCATTATCAACATATTTTTTTAAATAAGTACCTATGTTTTTTATTTAATTTTTTAAACTTCTTTATCCCAAATACAAAAATGTATAACACTTAATATTTATTTAACAAATAAGGAACGCCCCCATAAGACATGAAGTGCGTTCCTTGTCTAACTCATTGTCTCTTATGGAAAATATGTTTATTTAACAGAATAACATCAAGTGTTATACATCATTGTAATTGGGATTATAACTGCTTCAAAAAATAAAATAAACAATTAATTAATTAAATAAAGTTGATGATGAATAAGCAAAAAAGAAACATTGTAAAAAAATTTTGACTTCGCCAATGGATGAAGCGCGAAAAGCCCCAATAAGAATATATTTTAAGATTTTTTCTAATATATAAAATAAACTCGTCAAAAATAAAAACGAAAATTGAAAATTTTAGTTTTTCATCATATTTCTAAAAGTACAAAATAAAACTTCAATTTAACAACGGTATATTATTAAGCTCCCTAATATGCAACTTTGCCAAATTTAAACTACCCACCTATCTCTTACCGTTTCGCACGTTATATGTATATGTAAACTATGTAAATATATATATATATATATATATATATATATATATATATATATATATATATATATATATATATATATATATATATATATATATATATATATATATATATATATATATATATTATTATGTGTAAAAAAATGCTTGTTATCAAAAATTTGGTCCGTCCTGTATTAAATCTGCAATATAAAAAAAAATATTTAAATACTAAATGATGACTACCACTTCACAATAGTTTAAAGCAGGGGTCTCCAAACTACGGCCCGAGGGCCACATCCGGCCCGCGGACAGATTTTGTTCGGCCCGCGGAGAGCTAGCATACTTGAAAACTCCTTTTAGAGAACAAATAATTTTTATAGCAAATTAAATTTAGTTTACTGAAGTATTCTAATTTTATGTTGAATAATTATTAATATGACATCTACATTGATATGGTCATGGGCTAACTCCGCTAACTCATAACATTCTTGTAGGCTTATTGTTATTGTTTTTGTGATAAGTTGGATAAGGAAACACAGAATTGTAATGAGTAAAGACATGTATAATATGCAGAAAATTTAACTTCAGTATATGATAACTAACAAATTATTGAAATGAATCCAACTAACATTTTATACATTTTAAATAATCACATAACTTATAACAAACATAATGACATATGAAATACTAATGAGATTTATGTAATTGAGATTTTCCACTGACAATAGTTTGTAGTTGTGGACTAATTTTACTTGTACCAATTATTAAAAGAGATTTAAGATGATCATCAGTTAATTTCGATCTGTAAACATTTTTTGTGTACTTCATTTTGGAGAAGGTTTTCTCACACAAATAAGTAGTACCAAAAACAGAAAACAGACCACGAGCAAATTTATGCAAATTATCAAATTGTGGAAGATTCTTATAAAATTCCAACAAAGATGAGTTTTGATATTTGTTCTTAATTATATCACTGCATTGTAGATCAATCATTTCCATTTGAAGGTCCGGGGCTAGGGTTTCAATGTCAGTATCAAAAGGATTCTGAAAAATCTTAATTTGATTCGCAATGGCATCAAAGTCCGAGAAACGAGTATCAAAATTTATCTTCAAAGCACTCAAAGTTTCGATTGCAAAATCGATAGGAAACTTAGTCTCAGTAGTGTGGCTGAATATTTCACATGTTTTAAAATGTGAAAAACATTTACTTCGTAGTTGTGATTGAAACAGTCTCAATTTCTTCCGGAATGATTTGATATTAGTGTATAAATCAGGAAGATGCTGGTTTTCTCCTTGCAATCCCAAATTCAGTTCGTTCACATGTTTTGCCAAATCAACATAGAATGCTTCCACAGCCATGCGTTGTTTTGTAATTCAGTAAGAGGGCGATGCTTTTCATTCAAAAATATTTCGATCACTGCTCGAAGTTCAAAAAAACGCTGAAGGACTTTCCCACAACTAAGCCAGCGTACGGCAGTATGATAAGGTAAGTCAGTTTCTCCAATCTCTTCAATAAATTGTCGGAATTGTCGGTGATTCAGCCCAAAGGATCTGATAAAATTAACAGTTGATATGACTGGTTTCAGAACGTCAGACATATCCAAACATTTTCCGCACAAAGACTGTTGATGAATGACACAATGTAAGACTAATGGTTTTGTACCACCGTCATTTTCTACAGCCTTTGACACAAAAGCGACCACTCCTTTATCTTTCCCACTCATGTTTTTGCCTCCATCAGTTGAAATACATTTCAAGTTTTTCCATCGAAGGTTCTTTTGATTAATGGCCATTTCAACTCCTTTAAAAATATCTGTACCAGTAGTTGTGCCATGAATACTATACATATCAAGAAGTTCTTCGTGCACTTCATAGCTTTTATCTACTCCTCAAATATAAATCAACACCTGAGCAGTATCTGACACATCCGTTGACTCATCCAAGGCCAAAGAAAACCACTTAAAATGTCCATTTTTGTCGAACAGTTGAGAGGATATATTTTCATCGATGTTTTCTACCCTTCGAGCCACAGTGTTTGCTGACATACTGACAGTTTTTAATAAATTTACCTTTTCAGGGCACATTTCTTCGGCTACTGCAATTATGCATTCTTTGATCATTTCTCCATCGGTGAATGGTTTTCCACGTTTTGCAATTTCAAGAGCCACACGAAAGCTGGCATGAGTTGCAGCCTCTAGTTCAGTTTTGAGTTTTGTAAATGAAGATTGCTGCGATTTCAATCCGCGCTGCATAGCTTCGAATTTTTCTGTCCGCAAACTTCCTGTATATTTTGAGTAATTTTGAAAATGTTTTGTTTCATAATGACGTTTAATGTTATATTCTTTGAGAACGGCTATGCTTTCATTGCAAATCAAACATAGCGCCTTGTTACTGGACTTAATTACGAAATACTGAATGTTCCACTGATCTTTGAATTTTCTGCATTCACTATCAATTTTTCGCTTCTTTTCCATACTACTAATTCACTCACAAAAGCAACAATTCAAATCAAAATACTGTTATAAAGATGTCTTAAACTTAAACACGTTTTAAGGAGGTATGTAATATTTTATTTAACAACAGTGTCATAGGAACTGACTTGTGGTTGCGCCACTAGCCTTCTTATATATTCCAATTACTGCCATCTAGAAGTGAGTGGAAGACACCAGAACTTTCTCGAACCAACGAGGTTATTCTGTACGTGCTATTAGCGCCATCTGTTAGCGATAGAAGGTACTACCTATTTCCGCTTGTGTCCACCAGATGTCGTGTCACGTTACTCCTCATGGCTCGTACTCTACGACTAATTTAGAAATTACAGATGACAGGAAAATTAATAATATGCAGTGTTGCCGTTTTGCGGACTTTAGTCCGATTTGCAGCCTTTTTTAAACGTTGTGTACTTTTTCGGACTTTTTTTTTACCAGTGGACTTTTTCACTTCTTACCACCGGCAACAATGATAATATGGTTTTGGCCCTCGGAACTTACTGGAGTAATCAGTATGGCCCTAAGGTTGGAAAGTTTGGAGACCCCTGGTTTAAAGTATAAACGCTATTTAAAAACCATTAGCTTGTTATTTTTCCTAATGGATCTATTTTTCTTTAAATAACACAAGAAAACCGTAAAGTAGACATGAAAAAATGACCCAAAGAAACCTGACAAATTAATATGCAAAAGAAACGTACAATTCTGAACCTTGTCCTACATTTTTAAGGGCGGTAATTTTCTCCGTCGTCGACTTTTCCGAAACAAAAACTAAGTAAAATTAATTATTAACGATATATCTTACTTACGAGCTAAAACTTAAGAAACCGCGCGGCATTAGCTAATAATAAGAAAATTAGAAATGGTTTAACCCCAAGTTTGAAATTTAGGGTTTCTTGAAATGTCGACAGCAGGACCTTTGCTGCAAAATTGCCTGTTAAATTAATTTATTGTAGCTGTTGGTGTGTATTTAGGTTTGGGAGATAAAAGTTTATAGGGTGAGGACCTAAGTTAGGCATAAATTTAATTAAAATTATGGAATTTGTCAATTTTAATTTTTGGGGATGCACTTTTTTACTAAAATTTATTTACCTTGAAATATTCAATGATAATTGACAATGTTATTTTATATTCTTAATTAAAAACAACTTTTTAGGGTTGTCTTCTATAGTCGGAATTATACCCATTTGTAGTAACGTCATCCAGGTGAGAAAAGACGTATGGCGTAAATGGATAATTAGACATTTTTGTCAATCAATATTAGGTTAAAAAAATTACTATCGCGATTTAAAAATTAACAGTCTGTTATGTTTTTTATACATTTATAAATTAACAAATAGTGATTTAGCAGTATATTAATTTTTTAAACTCGTCTATATGCTTTTAATTTTAAAAAATAAAAATAATTTTGTAGTATTTATTTATTAATAATCTCAATACCAATTAACAAATTCCTGACCTTAATCTCTAGTTCTAAAAAGTTATTTCTTTTATGAGCAATATTTGGCAAGTCCATCAAATATTTTTTAGTTTTTGATTTTTTCCACTTGAAGCCTATACTTTTGATCCATCTTTTTAAGGAGTCTATGGAAAACTCAAAATATTTTATTTCTTTCCTGAACTTTTGTCTTATTGTTGCCAATATTACATACTCTTTTCTAGCGTCTTCTTCTTTTCCAGCCTTTACTAATCCACTCCTGGACATAGGCTTTTCCAATATTCTTTCATGTTTCCCTGTCCTGTGCCAATCTTACCCATCCTTTGCCAGCAATCTCTCTTATATCATCAGCCCATCGTCTTTGAGGTCTGCCAAAGCTCCTTTTAGTTTGTCTTGGTCTCTAAATTATTACTCTGGCTGCCCATCTTTCTACATCCTGCCTGGCAACGTGTCCAGCTCATTGCCATTTTAATTGTGCAGCTCTCTTCAAAACATCCGTTATTTCCGTTCTTCGTCTTATTTCTACGTTTGTTATTTTATCCTTAAGACACACTCCAAGCATTGCTCTTTCCATTGCCCATTTCCATAAAAAGCCAAGATATTTAAAGTTATCAGCTTCAATTGTTCATTACTCCCATTTTATCTTTTTCTCGGCATTATTTAAAAATTTTTAAAATAGCTTCTGACAATAAGTTGACACACTAATGTTTTTGACTGACAGTGACAGATACTTCACATAACCAAAAATATAAAAAATGAATAATTATCAGACACCATTTTTTTTAAAGTTTGTTGTCACCGCTGTTTGAGATATACTAAACAAAGATAAACAAAAATGACGTCGTTACAAATGGTTTTATTACCGAACTGATAAGTCACGTGGCTGTGGTTGTTACCAATGACCCCCATACCTACTAGTGTGGTTTAAGGTTTTTAGCTATAGGACCGAAGTTTAATGTGGATTCTGGACTTTGGCATTTAGACTTGTTGAATGGACTTGAACCTATTCGTTCTTTACCATTGTAACATTAACGGACTTAATTTGATTTATGTTGTTTTTATAATAATTTCATTAGTATAATACTCGTTTCTCCAAACCTAAGCTTGCATATAGTTTACAGTTTTAGAAAATATATCAATTTTCTTTCTTCCTTCTAACAGAACCTGCATATGTTAGACTCACCTTATTTAGGTTGTGATAAAGTGTGCTTACCTGTCAGTTGATCAGTCGTTTTAGCTACTAGTATATATGTGATTCAGCAGTTCTTTTTCCAGAGTTGTGTAGCTGCGATTTCTGGTTTGGTTTGTAGCATGTTTTTCGTGACTTATCTTTTTTACCTTTACTTTGTAAATATCGATTACCTCTTAGTGGAACTAAAAGAAATTAACTTGCCTTTCAATGAAAATAGGAGTGTAAGAAGAAAGCCATCTCGTGAACGTGGAATCAATTATAGAGCAAATGGTTCTTTATCAAATAAAATCCAAAATGATAAGGGTTACTAAGGGTTCATTTCTCAGAAATAAAACATGGGGACTGTATTTTAAGAAGGATTTCATAAATGGTAAGAGAATTAAAAGAACAGAATTAAGAATTATTTTAAGATTCTAAAGAATTAGATTTTTAAAAGGTTTTAAGGTAGTTCACTCGTAAAAGGGCTTTTCTTAAGAATTAAATAAAATTAAAATATAGGGTTTATAAAAGTGTCTTTTATTTTGTAAAAAAAAATCGAGTTTTTTTATCGTATGTGAAACGAGATATTAACAATCAAATTGTGCATAATTAGTCGATAGTCGATATATGTCATGTATAAAAGCCATGGATGGAAAGCAAAGGATTAAAAAATTAAAACAAAAAGAAATTTTTGATAGTTTTGTTGAAAAGATATTAAAATTTAAAAGTTTACATAGGTTTGTTTGTTATTAAGAAATAGTGTACACTATTTTATTCTTTTTAACGTAATCGCTCTTACGGAAGGTGTATTTTAGGACTAGGTGGGTCCAAAAAGTGTAAAATAGTGTAAAATATTACTGAATAACGAATATACCTTATGTGTTGTGTACAGTGTTCTACAAAAATATTAGTTTTTAAGCATAAAGAACCTCTAACTTTTGGTAAAGCCTATTTGATCTTATTTGGAACAGCGCTAAGTTTGTGGTCCATTTTAAATACTGCATCACGAACTAAACTAAAATAGGAAAAAATATAATGATCTGTACGGGTACCGGTCAAGGAATTTCCGGCCCTTTCAACAATTAATTTTTGTTAGAGAGAGATGGGCGAGTTCGGTAAGGATAAACGGACCGGGCTTTACATACTATAAAGCGACACTTTTGTCTACGACTGTCGCGAGTAAACTACCTTAATCCATTAGAATAATCAGAATTTTTGTTGTGTGAATTAAATAAAAAAAGATTATGGAATAACAAAATTTTATTCTTAACTTAAATTTAAAAACAATATTTCGATAAACAATTATATTCAAAAAATGCAAATATCATTAAAATAAGGTCTTACATAAATGACTTTTATTATGAAGTTGACTACTACATTTATTATTCATTATATCTAGCAAACATGCTATCCCAATTTATTTTTAGTATTAACAGAAGCTCTCAAGAATTTGTATAATTTTCCTGCAAGTTTCCTAAAATACATCTACGAAGTTCATTTTCAGGTTAAACATCTATTAATTTCCTTATTAGGCAGTCAGTTTCGTAACTTATATAGAGTAGTATGTATGTATAAATAAATTAGTTACTAAATGCTGGTTGGTGGAAATATATGTCTTTATGCCTGAAGTTAATGAAAATGGCACGTGTGTGTGCTAAATTTAGAATATTATGGGAGCAAAAATGTTGGTTGAAAATTAAAAAAAAAAACATTAACTAATTACATTGTTTTGTATTTTTTTTCGTTGCTCTCTGTTGTTTTTTTGGGTACTTGTTTCTACTTATTGTAATGTTGATATTTGATAAAGAAAAGGTCTACTGTTTTGAAAGGTCAACTTAATAGTATATTAGGTATTAAGGTCAGTAGGTGTTCCTGAGGATGTGTTTAGAGATCGAGACACAGTCGAGATCTTCAAAACAACGGAAACCAGTAAGAACTTACTCACCGTCATGCTAACGCTATTTTTTGTAGCTCAAAATATTGATTTAATAAGGAATATAAAAATATACAAAAATATATTGTTAGGTATATCAAACACCTTATTCAAATACCTAGCTTGTATATTGAGATGAGTTTCTATGATAATTAGTTATTCTTTGTCATTAGTATTACATCTGTCACAGATTTATCAACTTTAGCCCGTTTCATTCGGCTTTGTGTGAGATAAATTTTGTTTTTATTTTCGTAAAGTCCAGGCAAAGGTACGGGAAGGTCTTCTAGCAATTCATGAACTAGTGCAATGACAAACGCGGTAATTGTTTTATATCACTGTTTGAGTGTTTGGGCTATTTCAAGAAATTTAAAAAAAAATTCTTTTACTGGCTACTTATATGAATACAATATAATAATCCGGTGGGGGAGCTTTAAAAATATGTTTCAATAATTTTTTATTAACACATATATACTAATACATACTTACGTCATGGAGGAGTGAACAGGGGTGGGGCGGGGTTAAAACAGCAATAATCCAACAGGAGATAAATAGTATATTACATACCGAGAGTGGTAAAAGCCCATTACACAAGATTTCGAAAATTACGGTACGAGCGTGAGCGATACGTATTCGAAAAGTGTGTAATGACTAACTCGAGTTGTGTATATACTTTTTCTAGACTTTATGTTTAGTTTTTTATAAATAAAAGCAGAAGATTATGTAAACTTTAAGTAACAATACAAATAATAATACAAACATTTGCGTTGTCAAGGCGTGCTATTTGTTTCATAGCCAGCTTTACGTAAAATCTATTGAAAGTTTTCAAGATTTTGGGGGCTCGCGGCTAATGCGATTGTGGAACTGTTACGTAATATATATATTACGTAACTGCCCTTACGCACAGTTTGGCTTCTTACAGTATAGTGTTTGTAATTAGAGATTTACTGATAAAGTAGACGGTGTGTAATTAGGTTCTTACTAATATAGGAGTAGAAAAAAGTATTTTACGTCACCCACGGAACATTTTCTTTATGAAAATATAACAAAAACAGCAAAATTGCACAATAATTCATTGTTTATTATCGTACGGGTCATAACAGGCGCCATTATAATAATATAATATGAAATAAATTCCTATGTTGCCAAACTTTGCATCAATCACGGTACTATTCATCTATGTCTATAAAGTGTAAAGTTAAAGAGAAAATACGACTGTTCAAGGAAAGGAAAACAATAAAATTACATAGAATCGCGTCTAGAGAAAACCCGCTGGCGGGCTTCTTGACAGTGTTGACACATGAAACATGCTTTATTATGCAGGAATTGGCTTATTCTAAATAAAGCATTTAATGTAAAAAAAGCAAATCGTGGGTCTTTTCTAATACGTCTCCGCATTTTTACGTCTGATATTAGATAATTGAGAAAAATAAAAAGGCGCTTTGCTAACCAGAACTAACCATGACCGACTAGAACTTAGGGCTTTTGAATTTGTCTGAATTATTTGTAGAAGTTATAAACACAATTTTAACAACGTATTAGAACAAAGCCGGGAATATATAATTACACTTTTTTAAAAAATTATAACTTCTACCATATCAAAAATTATAAAAAATTTCTTAATAACTTCTTTGTAGGAATAATTTTGACAAATTCAAAAGCCCTAAGTTCTAGTCGGTCATGGTTAGTTCTGGTTAGCAAAGCGGCTTTTTATTTTCCCCAATTTTTATATACTTGTTAATAAAAAAATATTGAAACATGTTTTTGAAGCTTCTTTACCAGATTATTATTATATTGTAGTCATATAAGCAGCCTGTAAAGGAAATTTTCAAAAATCTTTTAAAATAGCCGAAATCAGCTATATGAACATTACCACAAACTCATTGAAAATATTACAAAGGAAATATTGCTTGTCTAATTTGTTTGAAGAAATAGATCCCTAAAATCTCAGGCATTTTATGATAAATATTCGATGCTCAAAAGAACAATATTTTTAAAAATCTTTGATTGCTTTATATAAAAAAAAATTAAACACCGTCCGAGAAAATCGAGAATTTTTAGCATATATATGCAGTTTTTAAAGGAATTTCCTAATGAAGTTTATTTAAATATGAAAGTGGCAATGATATTTGAAATTGCTAAAACATGTAGGAAGAAAGAGGTGTATGTTATGGAAATACATGACATCCATGATCAAGGTGGGTTTATCACAATACATTTTCCCAATACAAAAACCCATGTGCCACGCCCTTTACGGTTACAAGTTAGGAAAATGAGTCAACCAACTATATAGAGTTCTACAAGAAATATTCTGCACTACGACCAAAAAATGCTTAGTTATTCCACCTATTTTTGGCAATGCGCAACAGCAAGGCCAGAGACCAGGTAGTTGGCAGAAACACAAAGGAAGTTAGCCCAGTAAAAGTTTTAAATGCCTATATTTGTGTAAAAAAAATACCTTTTAAAGAAATAGGCTTTAATTCGCAAAACGTGACGTTCTGATAACATTGACAATTATTAATGACATAAATCAAAAAAGACAAATAATATAACCTTTAAACAATTTATGGATAAAATATGTTTATACTACATTCACCCAGGGGCTATTTTTCTGTATAGTCTTGTAAATAATGTGGTTTGTTTTTTAATCTGGTTGACCTTCTCAGAATATCAGTATCACTTGTTGGCATACCATTTTCATTTACATCTTTACTAACAGATTGATTTAGGTCCTCGGATGAACTCGAATTTTTGTTATTTAAATTGGAATTATGATCTTCTGCTTTTTCTCCATTATGTTCTAAAGTAACATCTCCTCTAGGGGCTAAATGTTTAGTAGCTACTGTACTTTCTTTTCCATTTCCATATCTAATCAAAGCGTAGTCTGGATTTGCTTCAATAAAGTCAACTTCTTCTACCAAGGGTCAAATTTACTTCTGCAAACCAACTTTTTTAATAAGACTTTTTGCGAACTCTGTATCCATAAAGGAATAGATGTTCCACTAGTTGATCGACGTTGATAATTAAATAGACGTTCATATGGAGTATTATTAGTTGCTGTACATAATAAACTTCTTACAGAATGTAAAGCATCTGGTAAAACTATTTTCCATTTAGTAGTGTCAAATTTCTAGTTTTAAGTGTTAAAGTAACTGCTTTCCATATTGTACCGTTGTACTTTTCAGCTTGTCCATTTCCCTCGGGATTATATGGAGTTGTTCTACTTGAGGCAATGCCTTTAGAATGGAGGTAATTAATAAACTCCTTCGAAGTAAAACTGGTTCCACGGTCTGAATGTATATAAGCTGGCATTCCGAAAAGACAGAATAAGTTATTTAGACATTCTATAGCAGTTTGACTAGATGTGTCGGTACACGGAAAAGCCCATGGAAATCTTGAAAACTCATCAACTATCGTTAACATATAGCAGTTTTTGGATGAACTAGGGATTGGACCTTTAAAATCAATATTTAGTCTTTCAAAAGGTGCCGTTGCTTTAATTAAATGCCTGTGTTCATCTTTTGTATAAAATTTAGGTTTGACTTCAGCACAAATTGGACATGCAGCTGTCATTTGTCTTATATCTTCTATTGAATAAGGTAAATTACGAATTTTTACAAAATGGTACATTCTTGTTACACCAGGATGTGATAAAGAAGAGTGTAATTCAAACAATGTGTTTGTAATGCTGTTACAAATCCTTGAAAATGTATCTGCTGCAACATTACATTTTCCAGGACGATAGATGATATCGTATTTAAAACATGAAAGTTCTAAACGCCATCGCATTATTTTTTCATTTTTGATCTTGCTAGAATGATTACTATTAAACATAAATGATACTGATTTCTGGTCTGTTACTAATTTAAATTGTCTTCCAATCAAAAAGTGTCTCCATTTCCTTAGTGCCTCAACACAAGCATATGCCTCTTTTTCAATTGAAGAATGTCTCCGTTCAGAATCTGTAAGGGTACGAGAAAAGAAAGCAACAGGTCTTCCCATTTGACTAAGAGTAGCAGCAATAGCAAAATCGGATGCATCTGTTTCAGGACATACCTTTCAAAGAAGTTCTGCGATAATACTGGCGTATCAAGGCGTACATCTTCTTGGCCTTAAAAAGCCTGGTTAATGGCGTTTATTCGCGATAGCTGAAGGGTATATTGAAGTTTACGTGAAAAACAAACTTTAGGTTTCATAGCAGATCCTTCATGAAAAATCTATTGTGCTTAAAGAAGTCATCAGAACTAGAGAATGCGTAATGTCTAAAGAGATCAAGAAAGAGATTATTTTGAAGGGGAATCTTTTTAGCCTAGTTATATTTAATATTTGTTATAATTGTAATATTATTTTAAATAAATTGTGATTTATAAATAGGTCCCTATTTTTATTTCTGATGTTTAAAAATTTCTGATCAGGAATCGGTAAATATTTACTTACCGGTCAGTAATTTGTAAACGTCACTCACAGATGACATACACTAACCACTAATGTTGCAATATTGTCTGAGCCTGCAAAAGATTTATTTAAAAAAAATAATAACTGAAATACTACCTAAAAAAGAGAAAGACAAATTAAAAGTCGACCTAAATACAAATCTAAAAATGCAAAGGCGCATCGGCATTGCTGAAAGAAAATATATTAAATTCTGTATTTGAATTTATAATACCGTCTTGAAATTTAATATTTCTCCTTACCATTTTTCGATTATGGTGCACTATTCTTCTGGAATATAAATTAAATTTTGACAAAATAAACAGAACATGTTACACAGAGGACAAGCAGAAGAATTTATTTTAACGATTAATTTTGATTAATAAGAACTCTTAGACAAAATGAGAAAGAAATTAAAGGTTTATTGTTTAGCCCGTCCTATTTTTCGATGACTACTTGAATTGAAAAAGTGCATATTATGCATACTCTAGGTCTAAAATCAGTCCACCTAAGAAGGCAACGTTCATAAATAATACTAATTTTTAAAATACAAAAAAATCAATATCTCTTTTGCCCCTGTTTCTCATAAAATGTCCGATATCATTTTTAAAGTCAAACATATCATGCGTATTCTTTCTTCTCTTACTAAAAAATCGTTTGGGTTGGATGGCATACCAGCAATCGTCTTAAAAAAATGTGCTCCCGAGCTTGCACCCATCCTAACTCGCCTCTTTCGACTCTCTTACGACACGGGCAGTTTCTCGGAGAGTTGAAAAGCTGCGCGTGTGCAACCTGTCCCCAAAAAAGGATCCAAAACTCTCCCTTCTAACTATAGACCTATATCTCTTCTTTCAGTTGTTAGCAAAGTAATGGAAAAATTCATTAATTTTAAAATCATAAGATCTTACATGATAGACAATATGGATTCCGTCACGGTAGATCCACAGCTGATCTTCTTTTCTTTGTCTCACACAACTGGAATAAGTCCCTTGAGTTTCTTGGTGAATCCCAGATCGTTGCTCTTGACATATCGAAAGCTTTCGATCAGGTCTGACATGATGGGCTTCTTCACAAACTTCCTTTGGTCTTCCCCCTAAGCTTTGTTCTTGGCTTTCCAGTTTCCTTTCCAATCGACGTATATCAGTTAGTGTAGATGGTCATTCCTCCAGCTTCTACCAAATTAATGCTGGGGTGCTCCCAGGGCTCAGTGCTAGCACCCACGCTGTTTCTTCTACACAATAATTAACATCTTCTCTCTTCTACAATCAATCCCATTCATAATTTTGCTGACGATAGTACCCTTCATTCTAGTATTCAATTTCTTAAGCCACTGTCCCAAGATAAAAAAAAATAAAAATGTTTAAATAATCTTGGTTTTAAATTTAATCTTCCCAATTTTTAGTTCTCCTTAAAAGCAAACCTTTAATTTTTTTCACCACCTATATAAATTTTTTTGGTGTGTTAAAAAAATAAGAGTTTTTATATAAAAATAAAATAAAGCACGCTATTTCCATTGTTTCTTTTTTTTTTTGTTTCTTTTATATTAAAACAAAATTTTTAACAATTTTGTATAAGAACACAATTGATGTAGCAAAAAAGAAAATATACAAAAGAAAAATTAATTTACCTTCTTCCTTTTGTTCTTGGTTTTTTGAATTACACGCACTTGCCTAAACGAAATACAACAAGGGTTTTACTTGAGGGCTTGTTTGTAATCTAATTAAAAATATTAGCTAGCTGAAGCTGAATGCCACGAAAGTTTTATTAACTGATTTTTAGAATACCGGGAATAATCTGGATGTAATCTATGAGCTCGAATGTAAAACAAACAATTTTTTGCTTACCGCACAAAGGGAAATATGAGAAAGCAGGAATTATAATTGGATAGTCGCGATTTTTTTACTCATCTTTCCAAGTTTTATTTTTTATTCGTGATGGAATAATTGCTTTATTAAGCCGAGAGCCATCTTAAATTGGAATATATCTCATTCACCTCAAAACCAAAGAACCTGTTCTGCAATATTGCAATATTAGCTAACTAAAAGTGACACAAATAAAAAATGATATACCTGAGGTTGATAAATTTGAAGAAATCATGGCAAAAATGCCAGTCAGTCCCCTTTTTTTTGCTTTGGTTGGCTTTGCACAGGAATGCATACAGCCACTACATTTAACGTAATATATTTAAGTTTTGTTAGGCAGTCCCCTTTAATTTATTGACGATAATCTTAAATTATAAAATTTTATCGATATGGCCATTGGATAGTAAAATAAGGAAATGTAGATCTCAAATATGTGATTTTAAAGAAGTATATTCTCTGCTTTACGTAGAATCCAATGAATGGTGTTCAACCTCTGGATACATGAATTTAAGGATAAGTCAAACAGCTTGGAAGTAAGATTCTCATAGATTTAAGGTTAACGTGTGTAAAGACAGTGAGCCTGATTTCCTAATTGTAAATATTAAAATAATATATTCAAGGTTTAAGTAAAACTCCATAATATCTGTTTTTACCTCTGGCACTAGAAATTTAAGGTTAGATAGAGGAATATATTCATTGGCTCATCAAACATCTATTATATAGTATGCGTTTTTTTGAAGAAAAACATTTTTTGAAGGTTTTAGAATCAGACTAAATATACTGGAGAAAATAAATATTAAGGTTTTTACAGAAAAACTCTGTATGATAGTTTGTGTTTATGGTTGATAAATTGGAGGTTGCGTTTCGGGTTAGAATTGATGATTTAGGACGGTCTTGTATTTTCAAAATTATTTTTTTTAATTTATTAACCTCAGGTACATTATGTTTTATTGTTTTCACTTTGAGTAACCAAGTATTGCAGAACAAGGTTCTTTTAGGATGGCTCTTAGGTAAATATAGCAATTATGTCATCAGAAATATTAAATTTACCTTTATTAAAGATAAATTAAAAAACAATCACCACTATTCGATTAAAATTGACGAGTGATCTGAATTTTTTCCATATTTTCCACTGTGCACTTTCCCGCGTTAATAATGCTTTTTTTTTAATTAAAAAAAAACTTTTCAATTTTCTTATTTCATTTTCTTTTATAGAGTGAAAGCCACCTTTTTTATATTTAAATTTTTTGTTAGATATATTATGTACACGACAGTTCATTATTAAAAAAATTTTAGGTTTCTTTTACGAACTCAAGACAAGAAGTTATATGTAACAAAAAAAGTTTTAAATGGCTTTTTAAAAGCTAAATATATCCATCTTTAAAATGGAGTTTAATCGTACCTTATTTTAAAAGAAATTTTACCAAAGCGGTTTATTAAACTTTTCTAAAGAAGCTTATCTTTTTTTAATAGGTTGATGTACGTCACATACGTGAGTTTTTTATGCGCCGTGTAATTGAGAACTCAGATTAAGAAGTACAGTGTTGTGTGTGATATGGTTCGGGCATTCATATGATAATAAACGCAAAAAATGTGTATAAAGATCATATCTACATAAAAATACTTACGTAAATTTTTGACTTTGAGGCTTACTACATGGCTAGAAAGTACACTTTTTTAAGTATCACAATTCTAAGAACTATGACAGATCATCGTTTTACAATGTTAAAAAAGTTAGGAAATATACCGGTTGGTGCATCGTCGGGCGGCATATAAGAAATCCAATGTAATTTTTAATGGGGTCAGTTACTGGTTTTCTTAATTATTTTGAAAAAAAAAATTCTCTTGAAGTTTATTGAAGAGCATGCAAATCTTCGTACATGGTAAAAACTTTAGATTTTTCGGTTACACCGTTTGCAAGTTAGAAGCTAATTCCCAACCTCTGTGTTCACACATCGTCGTTGTGGTTGGGCCCAGTAGGATCTTTTGCAACATGCGCTAGAGTTGCTGGTTATCGGCAACTCTTTTGGCTAGCGTATGGAACGGGATCCGAAGCTAAGATGAACACAAGGCTTAACTCAAGGTGTTAGCATACCGTGCTGATGAGTGAATGACATCCTGTGCCTTAAACAGGTGTCTCCAACGGTGCCTCTGAGATACAGGGCGACCTCTCAGAGTATCTAGCCTTACTGCGGTAATGCGGGGCTCTGCTGTGGTGGACTACTACTTCCCTTGCTTCAAACAAAGCGGACAGAACCGCTTTCATAGAAAAAAGGTGACAAAGGTGCCCTGCCCAAAACGGATAAATCCGTTTCGAGAGGTGCCACTTAAGGTCACAAGCAGACAAAGGTGCGCCGACCGAAACGGATGAATCCATTTCGTAAGGTTCCCCTGAAGTCACCGGCGCCTGTTTCACGGGGAAGGGCTAATCCATCCCGAACAAACAGGTGCTTAGGAAGGGTTCCCTGAATCCAAACAGAAGGCGGACAGAACCGCCTTTATAGGAAAAAGGGTTCCTTGGCTTTAAGCAGAAAGCAAAAAGGACCGTTTTCATAGGATAAGGCCGGAGATGCGGCCTCAGAAAGAACATCTGGTTCCTGTAACAAGGACCTGGTAGCTACCCACGTCACTAGACCGGGAGAGGAGGGAATGATGGATCTAATCGTCTACTCGTTATACTCTTCAGCAGACAGGGACACCAAACACATCATAACACATTGTGCTCGTGTCCGGTAGCGACACGAGTAAGAGGAGATGTAAGAACTCTTTCCCAAACTGGTATCGGATTCATTAGAAGTCCGATCCTATTGGGAGAGATATAAAAAGGTGTGAGCCACAAAAGACCGAGCGGTCGCAGTGGAGGGCGTAAAAAGTCCACTCACTTTAAACCTACCTACCTACCTACCTTAATGCTAATTATTTTATAAAATGTTACCTTATTATTTCCCTATATATATATATGAACAACAATAGAAATAGCAGTTAGTTGTGAATTAACGCTGTCATTTTGAAATCTAGTGCTTTATCATTAGTAAAAAATTGTACAGCGAAAAGATTAACCTTGAATTACACTACTAAAGAAAACGTATTGATAATTAAATGGTACTATCAGGGAAATAGTTACCAAAAGGTATCATACATGTTCGCTGCATAGTATCCGAATAGACCAATGCCCAGAAAATCAACAGTCGATGAAACTATCAAATTTGAGACCAAAAGCACAGTCATAAATGAATAACTGCAGATGTGAAGCACGGGAATATTAAAGAGAAGAAAATATTAGAGATGATAGAGGCTTGTAAGTTGCAATTGCACGTGAAAGAAAATGAAGAGAAGGTAAAAACAAGGAAACTTCAAAATATCATAGGAAAAAAACAATAAATTGCGCTTCGGATTTTAAAACGGCATTAATACTTTTTATGCGAATTTAAAAGTCATTAAGAAATAAGGGATGGGGATCAAAAAAAGAGCAGGAATTCTGTTTTGATATGATGGAAAGTGCAAACATGAAAAGGTTTTTTTAAATATTTGTCTTACTGGTGAATGCACATTTACGTTAAACAATGAACCCAATCATCAAAATAACCGATACTGGAGCAAAGAAAACCAAAAGGTTTAAAGTATGACGTCAAGCAAAGGCAATTAGAAAATATACCGAAACTATCCTTTTGGTATATTTTTCGTCCAAATTAGCACCAACCATTAACTTTATGGTCCAAGGTTTCTATTTTAGGATCGATTTAGTCTCTACAGGAAAACAGTGAGATATCCATCGAAAAAGTCACAAAAAAATTCGACAGGAGACATAAGAAAATTCTGATGAAATCCCTGGGCAGTTAATATTTGATGATAAAGGTTGTCGCAATTTTTGGTATGGCAAAATATTAAATTATGTTGATTTGTTTATTTGTTAAAAAATAACTAAAACTGTGGTTTAAAGATTGACTATTTGTTTGAATTGCCTAGTGCCCTAAAGCAACAAAGTCTTTTTGGCACTAGTGCAAAGTGTAACTTTTTGAACAAAATAGTTATTTTCCTAACAAGTGCGAAAAGTTACTTTCCAATGCGTGTTAGGAACAATATAATTGCTATTCTGTAGAAAACGTTGACGCTGACGGCGTTGGGTTCTTGATAAGCCAATCTTTTTCAACTATGGAACTAGTTTCTTCAACCGAGAGGTTTAGTACATTGGAAGATGGTATTGACGTAGACTTCCAGCCACCAAGACGTTTAATGTTGGATATTTTTTCGGAGTTTGAGAGAAATGTTGTAGAGGATCGGCGAAAGCTATGCCCAGTATACAATTCCGAGTTAGGAAGTTTAAGATAGGCCGCTATTTCCGATTGCATTTTTCCAAAGGTATTAATGCCGATACATTGTACTGCACACACTCCCTGTTTATAGTTCACAAAAAATCGCCTATGTGGTGTTGTCGGCTTTCTTAAACTGGCATACTTTCTATATAGATTCAAAAATTTTCCATTTTCGGCATCTCCAGAAATGACAAAGCTTCTAGAGCTGTGATTTTTTGAGTGTGGGATGTGCATCAATACCAAATTTCCTTGGTCTTCAATATGGTCCAGACATATTTTTGTTAACTCCTCTCTACGACAAGCGTCCGTTAAGTCAATAAACGTAGCCACTTTTATTTGTAAATAAGTATCATCTGGCGCTTCATCCATGAATTTCGATATTTCTTTTTTTAAAAAGACTTTAGCTTTAAAACCAATGATTTGTTTTTTGAGGTAGGCCGTCACTTTGAAAAACTTGCTTAAATCTATGTATTTTCGTAACTTAATGATACATTTTAGCATAGAGTATCTAGACCATAACGTATTGGGTTTGCATGTTTTTAATAAATGAGAGAAATAGGCCAGTAAAATTTCTTTTTTAAAAGACTTCACACCCTTACTTTAACACCAGCTCTCAAACATAACAAATTCTTTTTCATACCTGTAACGAGATTTCATGGGCAGGAGATTTATTCTTGCTATTTCTGCTTCTTCGGTAATCAATGCTGGTAAATCGTCGTCAGAATCCATTGAAAATGTTTCTTCAATTTGGTTGAAAAATGCGTGACAGAAAATTAATTTTTGATAGATGCATAAAACAATTGGTTGGTTGCTATGGATTCTTTGATAATTTATATGGAGTCATTAAAAATATGTACTCACATATGGTAAATTAGGATTATTTTATTTTATTTAATAAATGTTAAAAAGACTGCAAAATTACAGCAAAATTAAGTTTCTTTAAATATATAACTATTATAAGCAAAATTATGCATTATTTTATAATTAGATACTAATTTATGTTTCAAAAACTAAAGGATTTTACTTTTCCGCACTAGTGCGGAGAAGTATAGTTTTCCGCACGCGTGTAGAAAAAATTATTTAAATAAGTATACTATTTTACACGATTTTATAATAAAATCTTTTTCGTATTATTGGTGGTTTAAATTTCTATATCACAAAACTCGTCTTTTCTTTCTGTAATAAGCTTACAATTATTTCCCTTTGTAATTCCAAAAACGAAAAGCAAGCAGTGCTCCGGTAGCCAAGCCACATTTTTTTCTAGAACACAAAATTGCTATGCCTCGTCCGAAAAACAATTTGAGTTATGTCGTACATGGGGAAACTTGGGAACAATTAAATTATGTTATGAAAATGAAACCAGCACACACACACTCTTACAAGCGTGGTTCGGGGAGATATAAATACAGAAGCATAACTTTGTTTTTGTACATTAACGCCGCGGGATGAGCATTTACATTTACTGCAAAAGTTAGTCGTTACACGAAATTAGAAATGTCAGATTAACGTTGCATTTATGCTTTGTGCATATGGATGTTGTGATGAAGATGCATAATGAGAAATAATACATGTATTGTACGGAGTAAAACATCTCGCAAAAAGAATCGTGCGAAAAATATGTGCTTCATTGCACAATGTACAGTGACGGCCATTAAATTTTGGACAAAAAAATTGTGAAATTTTGACTTTTCTGCCAATTTTTGTAAATTGATCTTTTTTACCTTGTTTTTTTTAATTCTAAAATATAGCAAAAAAAAAAAAAATATTAATTTTATAAAACTAACAAATTAATAAATTATTGAACAATTTAATAAATTCAAACAAACTTAAATATTCTTTTAAACAAATTTAATACTTTATTGCGGCCCCTTTTTTTCTAAGACAGAGTTTAGCCTTCCAGGCATCGAATGGACCAAAGCCCGGGCGTAGTCCGGACTTTCTCGTAACTCATTCCACGCCTCTAAAATTTTATCCTTAAGTTTGTTTACACTTTGAGGCCTAAACGTATTTTTCCTATTATTTTTTTTAACTAATAAGCCCCTAACATTTCCCATAACATTTAAATCCAGATCACGTGCGGGCCACGGTAAAACCCTGATATGCTGCTCTTCCATCCATTCATCGACTTGCCGGGCCGTATGAACGGGACACTTATCTTGCTGAAAGATTAAATTTCTGTCCGGAAATCGACCCAGTACAGAAACAAGCATAATATTCTGTAGTAGATCTGTACAGTGCTTTCATTTCAAAACGAACCACCCTAAATATCTTTAAAAAAACACTCACCAAAAAAACAAAGAAACACGTCGATTTAGATATACGGGGAAGTTTAATTTCGTATTTGATAAAATTTTATCGGTCACCTCTAACCTCCAGTTAACCTCACTTTGATATGTCAAATGGCAACCCCCATAGTGTGACACATCATTGTAAGCGGCATGAAATTTGCTATCCAACAGTACTAAGAAATTTTAAATCGATGGACGTAGAAGCGACTTTAGAAGAAAAAAATGTGTGTTAATTAGTTTATCGTGTTCAAATAATTTTTTTTTAACAAATGCTCAAAATGTGCGCCTTATTGGCGAGACAGATATTTTAGTGTGCATTCATTCCAATTATTATTTTTGTGTTACCCGCTACAGCAAAACACTGGGCAATAGCACAAGTTTTAAAGACGTTTAGGAACCAGTTAAATATTACTGTTAGGATTGTCATTTTGACATCGTTAGTTTAAAATTAAGAATCTTGATTTTAAAATGGTGTATACTCTAGCAGAGAGAATAGAAATAATTTTCCTATATGGGGCTGAAGATCGATGCGCGCGTAGAACCGCCAGAGTATTCAATAAGAGGCATCAAAATAAAAACGTGGGGCATAAATATGTAATGGAATTGGTGCGTAAGTTTGAAGAAACTGGATCTGTATGCAACAAGAAAAGTACTAATGAAAGGGTTTTAGACGAAGCACGCCAGGTTGAGGTACTAGGACAGTTCGCAATAGATTCGACGTTGTCTATTCCAAAAGTTTCTAATGACCAATATTTCTACGGGTTCCGTGCACAAAATTTTGAAAAAGAATAAGTTTTTTCCATACAAAATACAAATTCTTCATGAACTCGAAGACAATTATGAAAGAAGAATAAACTTTTGCGAATCAACGTGCCAGCGTATTTACAAGAACCCTTATTTGATCAAAAATATCTGCTTTTTGACGAATCAACTTTCTTCTTAAATGGAATGGAATTCTTAATAGACATAACTGCAGATATTGGGATAATGAAAATCCGCACATATTTCAGGAAGGACATACTCAATTTCCAGAGAAGATCAACGTTTGGGCAGGTATTTATGGAAACGAAATTATCGGGCCATTCTTTCTGGAAGAAAATTTAACTGGGCAACTGTATCTGAACCTTTTGGAAAATGCGATATACCTTCTATCGTCAATCTTTGGAAAATCAGGTGGATGAAAATGGTTGCTATGGAACTCAGTGAAAATAATTTGCATTTCCAGCAAGATGGAGCCCCTCCCCACTATGCTTTAGCAGTTCGAGAGTGGCTCAATGAACAGTTTCCAGGCACATGGATAGGCAGACGAGGTGCCATCGAATGGCCAGCACGGTCTCCAGACTTAACTCTTCTAGACTTTTTTTCCCCTGGGGTTATTTAAAAAGTAAAGTGTACAAAACGCCACCTGCAAGTATTCAAGAACTTAAATGTAGGAATTACACTAGGAATGCAGAGGTATTACCGGACAAACTTTCGCCAACGTTCGCGAAGAATTTCAAAACAGACTTTATTATTGTCTCGCCAATAACGGCGCACATTTTGAGCATTTGATAAAATAAATTATTTGAACACGATAAACTAATTAACACACATTTTTACTTCTAAGTCGCTTCTACGTCCATCGATTTAAAGTTTCTTAGTACTGTTGGATAGCAAATTTCATGCCGCTTACAATGATGTGTCACACTATGGGGGTTACCATTTGACATATCAAAGTGAGGTTAACTGGAGGTTAGGAGGTGACCGATAAAATTTTATCAAATACGAAATTAAGCTCCCCCTGTATATCTAAATCGACTGTTTCTTTGTTTTTTGGTAGTGTTTTTTTTTTAAGATATTTAGGTGGTTCGTTTTGAAATGAAAGCACTGTATTCCTCCGCATTGAACCTTTCTTCGATAAAATAACATACACCAAGTCCTTGTGCACTCAGCCACCCCCAAACATTTACCGAATATCGCCCACTACTTTTGTCCTTTTGGGTATATTTTTCATCAAATCGTGTTCTATGAGGCCTGTATACCTTAAGGTGCGTCCAGACCGAGCGCGCCGAACCACGCAAAATGTTTTGCAACGTTGCATTGCATTCAGTGTGGACGGGAAAGTGCGCACAAACGCGCACTAACGATCTTCTTTGTGCGTGTTCGTTGTTGTTCCGCCAGTTGTCGGTACATCAAAAGAAAACCGAGGCTCGTGCGCGTTTTGGCGCGGTTAGTTTGGACGAAGTTTTTAAAGTAAGCTGTAACAAAACGTTTTTTTTTTGTTTTTACATGCGTGTATTGATTGTGTCCGATATCGTGTATTGACTGTTTTTGGTAATCGTATATTGATTAAGAATGTCTGACGAGTGGACCCACGAAAAAATAATTAGATTAATAAATCTTTATGAATCTAAGCCGGGACTGTGGGATCCAACCAATAACAATTACCACCTAAAAAATCAAAAAGTATGACGCTTGGCAAGAAATAGCTAATAGCCTAAATGTGCATGTCGATATTATCAAATCGAAAATTAAACTATCTGTTTAACGAGCAATATTCACCGCAAAATTAAAAAAACAAACAACTAATCGCTCGGGTTGGAACACTGACGAACAACTGTTTGTTGCAGAGCGCAGCAGCCGGTTTGAACGTTTCTCGCGCAAAGACCAAATTATGTTCGCTAACGTTGCTGCAACGTTCACAAATGCTCAGCGCGGCTTGGCGCGGTTCGGCACGCCCTGTCTGGACGCACCTTTAAGTATCCCATTGTAGCACATTATACTTTCCCATAAAATCGGAGGTTCCAAGTAAAATTGTAGAGCAAATTCAGCATATTTTTTTACCTAGAAAAAATGTGAAAAATAGGTTTTTTCAATATAACTCAAAAACTATTGACTTAAAAAAAGATATAAAACCAGACTTACGGCCGAGTGATGATCGCGTTGTTAAATTTAGCAATGGACTTAGCAATTGTTAAAAGTTAACAACGGTTTAGAATGTTTAACAAAACGTCATTGTCAGTGTTATTCAATGATTTTAGTAGGCAACCTGTCAAAATCTGACATATTGTTAAACATTCTAAACCTTGTTAACTTTTAACAATTGCTAAGTCCATTGCTAAATTTAACAACGCGATCATCACTGGCCGTTAATGATTCAATAAAACTACGCAATTTTTGTTTAACTAAATTTTTTGTAACTATTTTAGTTTTTCAGATATTATCGATTTAAATTTAAAAAAAACGCAAATATCTTAAAAACTAGAAGGGTTACAAAAAGTTTATTAATAAAAAAATTGTTTTTAATAAGCTCTATAAAAAAAATATACACATTTTTAATAAAATAGGTAATAAAGAAGATATAAGTCAAAAAGTGATTTTGACCAAAAATTTCGCTTTAAGGCGGTAAAAAAATGGAAAAAAATTAAACGTAAATATTGTTGTTTTTGTGTGTAAATGAGTTCGTTTATTTATTTTAATTTTAAAATTGTTAAAATTTGCAAAAAAAAATAAAATAATTAAATAAAAATATAAAAAATTTAAAATAGAAAAGAAAATTCGAAATCTATAAAAGATACAAAAAAAAACTTATGAAAACAAAATTGTGGCTCTTAAGATTTTAAACAAATAAGCTTTTATAAATTATTTTGCTTAAAATTAATTTTTTGAGTTAGAGCCAAAAATAAACAATTTTTTTTAATCGTAAAAATATTCGAACAAATCGTTTACGTAGTTTTCTAGATTTTACGATTTTATTACACTTGAGTTATATATGTTTTTGTGCTAAAGTAAATTTAATAATTTAAATAAGAAAGGCTGTTAGCTTAAAAAAGTGAATAACTTAATAAAAATAATATTTTAAAAGTTCTATCTAAATATGATTTTAATTTTCTCCAGATCATTCTGAACGAGTAACTGTCTTTATAAATTATAAATAATAGTATTAAAATCGATAAAAAAATATTTAAGCGATGAGTTATACACGTAGCAACATAGGACATGGAGAAATTACAAGCGTTCAAGTATATTACACCGACATAGACGTGGCAAATATTTTTTTCACTTAAATTAATGTTTAAAATGTAATATGATTGTATTTTAAAGCAGTAAATAAATTGGTGAGTGCAATAATTTGTATTAAAAAGATTGTTAGTCTTAAAGAAGTGCGTAGCTTAATAAAAGAATTGTTTTAAAAGTTCAACGCTAAATAAAATTAAAAAAAATGATGTTAATAATAGGATTAAAAGTTTCTACAGATAATTCTAAACAAGTTACTGTTTTAATAAATTAATTAAATTAATATTTAAATGATTAATAAAAAATATTTAAACAATGAGCTATACGCATAGTAGCATAGAAGATCAAGAAATGTTAAGCGTCCCGCCAGGTATATAACACCCAGATAGAGAAGGGATTTTTTTCAGTAAAATAAAGTTTAAATTTTATTTAAGCTTAGGTTTTAAGTTGATCGGAATAGGTACAGTTATTGGACCAAAAAAATTAAATAAAATATCCGTGCCACCATGTTATCCCCGATTGCCTCGAGGCACATGTGTATTAGTTTGTTTTATTCAAAAATATAAAAAATACTTTTTAAAAATATAATAAACACCAGAAATATGTAACGTCCGATGTTCTTTTTTTAAAACAGCCCCCAATGTACTTAGGCATGAGCCGCCCCTGGTTTCCACAACCACCAAACCAAACAAAGAAATAAGACTCCGATTAGCTTTAAAATTTAGGTGTAAAATTTTTATTCGAAACCCCAGTTCTGTAACTCCTATTGCCCTAAATAATCGAATCCTTTGTTTTGGCACAAACGAAACTTTTGATATCGATAAATAACTCATCTAACGTTGTTTTGGAAGTTGACGTTGTGGTTAATATATGTGGTAGTTATGAGCCCAGGTTGCATTTAATAATTAAAGCTGCAAACTACTGAGGATTTGTGTACAGGTAATTTATCGATGCATAATTAAATGGTTAGGTATTTATTATACTTGGTTGTAAAAAGAAGATTTATTACTATTATTTTAATTTTTATTGCTTTACAATAAATATAAATATTATTATGTAGGTTAAAGGTATTACAAAATGTATGTCATATATGTCCATATTATGACAGCAAAAACAAAGACATTTATTATCTTTTTATATTATTAAAAAAACATCACTTTGAATAATTTTTGCTCTTTAAACCAACAAAATATATATATAACATCAGTAATAAATAATTATTTACAAAATATTAAATATGACATAAATATGTTGGATGTATTAATGCAGTTGCCAGACGATCTATTTTTCAATTAAGTGGTTTTGTCAGTCCACAAATTAACGTTTTTAAATGGTAATTATGGCGATAACTATGCTGACGGAATTTAACAATGATATTGGGTCTATATAAATATAACAAAAAAAAATTGACTGTTTAATTAAAACATATATATATATATATATATATATATATATATATATATATATATATATATATATATATATATATGACGTCAATCACAGATAGCTGTGATTGATGTGAATCCACACTTATACACATTGTGTTAACCTACTTTTTTGTCTTTTTTTTCTGGTTTAATCCCATGAGAAAATAATAACCTATGCTTTGTTTCAATATCAATAATGAAAAATATTTGTTTCAGAAATTTTGCCATGACACGGAGGTTGCGTTTTAGTACTGATGGAGTGTGGTTCCTTCTATTTTTCATTACAGGTAAGACGAAAAGGCTTAATAATTCAGTTTGTTAAATGCTATTTGTGTTGTATACACCTTAATTATTAACAATCATCCATTAAAGGGTATAATTACGCAGGAAAAATCATATGTTAATTTCTCTCCTAAGATCTCGCAAATGATATAATAGTTATTTTTCTAATTTTGACATTAAAAATGACACTTTTTAAAACTAATAGACGTTGTAAAATATCTTTTATAACTAGGTACGAAAAGTAAAACTAGTTACGAAAAGTACCTGGGTGATGAAAAGTAAAATATTTGATAACGTCAATAAGTTTTGAAAAGTGTCTCTTAAAATGTCAAAATTAGAAAAAATTAAAAGAATAATATCGTATTTAAAATTTTAAAAAATATAGTGTTTTTTGTAACTGAAATTTGCTGGTAACGAAAAATAATGCTTTTCTCAACTGGTTGCACAATAGTTACTTGTGCAACCTGTTGAAAAAAGCACTGTTTTTCGTAACGAGCAGATTTCAGAATGTAAGTTATGAAAAATAGTGTTTCCCAACACGTGTCACACATTATTTTGTCTAATTTTAAGTATGATATGGTTTTTTTTTTTTTTTTTTTGACATTTAAAGTGACATTTTTATTGTCATTTGTCAAATATCTTACTGTTTATCACCAGTTGCGAAAAATTTTACTTTTCGTTATGAAAACTAAGATATTGGACAACGTCAGAGTTTTGAAAGGTGTCAATTTAAATGTCAAAATTATAAAAAATCCATTAATTTGTGATTAATTTAGTTTTCTTAGTATTGGGTATTTTAAAAATTTTAAAAATGTAGAATAATTCCTAAAATATCCGTAAAAAAATTAAATTTTGTGCTCCTAAAAGTAAAAATAAAAAACGCACAAATTATCCCTAACCACCAAAGTATGAAATACTAAGAAAAGCAACTTTACCATAATTCACATCCCTTACTAAAAATATTTTTTATTGTTTATGAGCTTGAAATTAATTTAATTTTACATACCGAAAAAATATTTTGGAAGAAGAAAAAGTTTTTAATTATGAAAGTCCCCGGCGGCATATTATTCTAAGCTTTAATAAAAATATTATAATGTTTTTGCATCTCCAGAGAGCATGTATGTAAATTATTATTCGTGGGAGTAGATTGCTTGAGGCCTCAAGCGATTCCAAATTAAGTCTATGCATGGAAAATTTACCTAGTAAAAAAGTTTGTATTGTATAATTTGATATTCCGGAAACTAAAAAGCAACTTTTGTATTTTTAAAATTTAGTTTGTCTTGTTTGTTTTTCATATACATCAGTAAATAGGAACAACGGTTTTGTTTTACATGTTTTTTGTTATATCTAAAAAGTCCGAGTCAAAGAAAAAATTGCAATAATTCCTTAACGCATTTCAAATCGTTGCTCTTGGCATATCTGAGGATTTTAATAAATACTATAATTTGGGCACCTTCGATTAAAAAAAAAAAAACCGTTTAAAATAGGTTTTTTTCCTTTTTAGGTCTAAAGTGTCAGAATTGTTTTTCACACTGAGCTAGTTTTTATGTTATCAGTGTAAAAGCCTAAAAAGTATATTAAAGTATAAGTGGATATAAAGGTCTTTAAAACAGGCACGACGGCGCCGTCGCCAAAATGTCTAAAACTCAGAAATTTATATTATAATACAAATATAATATAATTGTAATAACAATACCACCGAAATTTAAATTGTTTAAAGATATCAACCATCTCTTAAAGTATAAAAGAAGTTTTTTAAACAATTTAGGTGAATATAATTAATATTTTTACACTAAATATCTCTTTTAAAAAATCTGACAATAAAGTAGATTGGTAAAACTATTTTAAGATAATCGTTTGGTAAATGTATTTGCTTCAGAACTTATTTAATTGCTCTTGGCGTATTTTCACTGTAACGAAAGCTCTTTAATAATTTGTATTAAGATAATGTGTACATTATTTTATTAAAGTGTAATAAAGATTAATAATAAATTGCATTAAATAAATTAAACAGGGTTGTTACCTTAGGCTACTCTATTCAGATTCGACTAAACAAATACGATTTTTTTTTAAGTTCTATAACGCGCCATGTAACTTCGCAAAAATCCTTACTGTCAATTTTGACAAATTTTCGCCAGTGTAACTAGCTCTTTTAATTGGCCAATGAGGTGTGTTTTTGTTTCTTTGTTTTTGCTTTTGTTATTCTAAATTAAAAATGTTCTGATTTTAGGATAATGCGTTTCTAAGCAAATTTCCACAAAACTTTAATCTTAAATTTTTTTGAGTTCGTCATATAACAAATTATAACAAATACTTTAATCTTGGCCTTAAAGTTTTCAATCTCAACGACCTATATCAGTTATTGCTGAGGATCACTCTTCTAGCTTTTACCAAGGTTATAATGGGGTATTCCAGAGCTTGGTACTGGCACCAACCATAGTTTTGTTGACTCTTAATACTTACTTTCTTAAGCTAGTCTTACAGAACCTATTAAAAAATATTTGATTGTGGAATCAAAAATCTTGTCTATTTTATTGTCTCAAAAACACAATCATGTTCGCTGTCGCGAAAAAAGTCGTACTTATTCCTTAGCTATGAGCGGCTAAATTTTGTAAAAATCGTTTAACCTTTTGAGCATTACTTTAAGAAATGACCTTAACTGATACACATTATATCTTTAGCCACAGTAGCTTCAAAAAAACATAAATTTCACTCTCGAGTCAAAAAGTATTTTCCCCTTTTAATCTGTATACTCTGTAAATGTTCTAAATCAGATCTTGCTTGAAAAACTGCCGCCATGTCTGGAAAATGGCACAACACTTAACATTTTTGATGCGATCCAGAGCTAGGCTGTTCATCTTACGAATGATCCCACACCTACAAGAAAGTTTCCTTTTTTTATTATGGGATCTGTCGTCCCTTAATGGTTTTTTTAGTCTTTTGCTTTGAAAAACTACCAAATGTAATTCTTCCTCTTGCAGTTCCCAATAAAACTATACGAAGTGCCATCGTATATGAGTGCTCAGGCTTCACGCCTTTGTGAAATGTCCCATGACTAAAAAAAAGTGTATAATAGTATTTGTTCTTTATTTCCGTAAATGAATTGGTACCAGAATTTTTAAATTTTTGGTTTTCAGCTTAGGTCAGCTTTCTCCTAATTCTTACTATTTTTTTTATAAATATATTAATATATAATAAAAATATTTTTTAAGTAGCAAGGTACGCTACTTAAAAATCCTGCTGCGTTCCTCTGTATGTTACAAAAAGAAATGTAGCTAAACATTAAAAAAAGCCCTATAATTACACAAATATTTTTAGTATTTATTCTCAAATTAAAATTAAATTTAATTAAAAATGCCAGAAATTAAATTTATTAACTCAAGCTTGTTGACCTGCGGTAACGATGTCCAATTTTCCAAAACATTGAAGGAATGCCCAGTTGAGCGTATTTTTAATTTGTCGAATGAAAGTAATTGGCTTTTTGGTCAAGCGGCCTTAATTTCCAGGATATTTTTAGAAAAATTGCTTGGTAATTAAATGTAATTAGGTTAAGAGTTTAAATTTATTTCGGTTAGGTTGCTGTTATCAATGTAGATACGAGGTGTTTCAAAACTTACACTTAGGCTCTATAATTGGGCAGAGAATTTTAAATATGAAACCGGGAAATAATCGTCGAAATACCTGTCACCTGACCGTTGGCGTCCATGTCAATTGTGTCATGTCAGATTTTATTTTATTATTTCTTCTTCTTAACACACTGATCTATATAAAACTTTTCTTTGTTTATTGCGCTTTTATTAGCTTGACCTGTAAGTATCTATGTACCTATGTAACGGAATCTTTCAACTTAATTTTCACCAATTTTAAGAAATCTAATTAACTTAAAAATGTGTATAGGGGTCAAGAACCGATAACAATACAATTATTTTATCACTGCGTTCCAATATTCTGACCAGAATCATCAAAATAAAAAAATAACACTATCTATCCCTGTAGGTCGGTAGGTAAATAGGTTTAAAGTGAGCGGACATTTTACCCCCTCCACTGCGACCGCTCGTTCTATTGTGGCTCACATCTTTTATATTTCTCCCAATAGGATCAGACTTCTAATGAATCTGATACCAGATTGAAAAAGTGTTCTTACATCTCTCTTACTCGTGTCGCTACCGGACACGAGCACAATATGTGTTCTGATGTGTTCTGGTGTCCCTGTCTCCTGGAGAGTATGACGAGCAGACGGTTAGATCCATCATGCCCTCCTCTCCCGGTCTATTGACGTGGGTAGCTACCAGGTCCTTGTTACAGGAACCAGATATTCTTTCTGAGGCCGCATCTCTGGCCTTACCCTATAAAAACGCTTCTATCCGCTTTTTGTTTAAAGCCAGGGAACCCTTTTCCCTATAAAGGCGGTTCTGTCCGCCGCCTTCTGTTTGGATTCAGGGATCCCTTCCTAAGCACCTGTTTGTTCGGGATGGATTAGCCCTTCCCCGTGAAACAGGCGCCGATGAATTCAGGGGCACTTTTCGAAACGGATTCACTCGTTTCGGTCGGCGCACCTTTGTCTGCTTGTTACCTTAAGTGGCACCTCTCGAAACGGATTTATCCGTTTCAGTCAGCGCACCTTTGTCACTTTTTTTTGTCTATGAAAGCGGTTCTGTCCACTTTCTGTTTGGAGCTAGGGAAGTAATAGTCCACCACGGCAGAGCCCCGCATTACCGCAATAATGCTAGATACTCTGAGAGGTCGCCCTGTATCTCAAAAGCACCGTTGGAGACACCTGTTTAAGGCACAGGATGTCATTCACTCATCAGCACGGTATGCTAACATCTTGAGTTAAGCCTTGTGTTCATCTTAGCTTCGGATCCCGTTCCATACGCTAGCCAAAAGAGTTGCCGATAACCAGCAACTTCAGCGCATGTTCCAAAAGATCCTACTGGGCCCAACCACGACAACACATACTCTTTATACTTAAAAATTATTTTCTACTTTTTAGTTCAGTTTGCTATAAAAGCATGTTTTTTTAGTTTATTAAAGTATAATTTATTGTATTAAAGTTGCTACTTCTAAAACCTAAAATTTATTTAATTTATTATTTTATTAATCTTCTAAATAATCTTTGCGGTTAAAAATCATTTTTCATAAACGGAATCCTGCTAAATATGAGTGTGTTTTAAAAATTTGTGTAACTATTTTAGCTCCAAAGCCATAAAATTTTTAGTAGCTAGTTCCGAAAATCCTAGTTTTTAAAACTTGTAATCTTCGGCTGTACACAAAAAATCAGACTTGCAAAGCCTGATCCTTTTCATGCTATTGTAAAAACCATTCACAAAACTGAACTTGACGGGGGAAAGCTGTAGTACTTGGACACTTTAAACGTGAAAGAAATACAACTGATTTTTCCATAATGTTATCCACACTTTTTTTTGACTTAAATCGACCTGACTTGCAATCACCCGAGTACTTGTTGTTGGATCTTCTCCGATAAGATGTAAAACTTGTTCTTTCCTTTGCAAATTTTCAGGATTTCTTGGTCTTCCTGCATGCCCTCCACGATGCGCTTGCAAATCGCCAGAATCCTTAGCCAGGGTCCAGGATGAGCCTGCAAGGAAAACCGTCGCGCGTACAATCTCGAAGCAGCGGCCGCAGATTGACGACACTCTTTATAAATTAGCAACATATCCACGTATTCATTGTTTTTGTATTGTGCAAAGTCCCCTTTCAAAAGTTAGCAAATTTAAATAGATCTCTCTCTTTTTTTATCTTGGGACAGTCCACAAAGGCTGATGCCTAAGTACTAACGTACCGTGGGTGTCTTAAGTGTGGTGAGAGGAAGTTCACACGGGACCTCAATATTTTTAGATTGGGAGAAAAAGGAAAAACTTCTGCGGGCAGCAGGTTCCATAGTCTTGAGACTCAAGGGATAAAGAAACGAAGAAAGCGGGAAATTCTGGGCCTCTCCAACTGAACTGTAAAAGGATGCATAAAAGTTGCACTACGTGTTGCTCTGTTGGGAGCTTCCAGAAAAGGAACTTCTGGCCAACTCCTCTGAGCAGAAGCCATGAAAATACCTATAGAAGAGCGACTGATCCCCTTTAGCTCGACGGTGGGCAAGAAGAGCGTTAAATCATTAATAAGACGAACGGCTCTTGTTTTAATGGAGACCAGAATGCTAAGTGTTGTGGGGGACGCCATTCCCCAGATATAAGAACAATAATCTAAAGAGGGTCTAATTTGGGATACATACAGAGGTACAGATTGAAAGAAGAAAATATTTTCTGGCTCGAAAGAGGAATCCAAGCTTTTTGAAGCAGACAGGCTATGGATTAAGTGTTTGGACAGTTGAGGTTATTCTCCCCAAAATCCCCGCTGTTTTGTGAGCAAAAAATGGACAAGAAAGTATCTTTTTTTTTTCCATATCTCTTTAAATAGCCAGAAAAAAAAAACGAAATCGGTAAATTTCGATTTTTTCGGATATCTCCGGCGGGACTCGGAATTTTGCAACTTTCTAAAGTGGACTGGTTAGTTGCAAATACACAACTTTGCCATAATTTAACCATTTCGTATCTCTTATGGTTTCTGGATCCCATGCATGCCCTCGAATCTGTAGCACCCTGTTATTTTAAATGAAGGGACGAAGCTGTAAATAAATCTTGTTTTCCTTGGGCGCAATTTTAGGTCTTCGGGGATGCTTTTGGCGAAAAGTTTATCAACATTAACAGGTGGGAAAGGGGGAAAATGGCCCCTCAAGGCCCAAAAAATGGGTTTTCTACTGATATCTGCCAAAATAAATTGGAGAATTTTTTTTAGACAAAAATGAAGATACCTTTAACTACAAAAATGGTTTCATAGTTTTTTTTTTTAAAACAATAGTTTTCGAGATAACGGGACCCAAAAGTCCCTCATTTCACTGCCCTCACCGCTAGAAGCCCTTTGGATTCACTTTAAGCGGGCGGAGAATTGTTCCATTATGAAAATTTATATTTTTTAACATGTAAAGTTCATTGGAATGGAAAACCCATCTATAATTCATTTTGGATCCATTTATTTTTCTAAATATTAAAAAAGCGGAAATTTTTTTTACAATTATTTAATTTTTTTGGTTTAAAGAATGGTTTGTTATTAACATTTCTTTTTTATAATGAAATCTTAGCAAGTGTTCAATGATCTCAGAAAATTTCATTTAACATCTTTCATCATGCGTTCTACAAAAATGGTAAGGACCATTTTTGTAGATTTCCAAGGTCTTGTACTACCTTTGGATGGACTTAATTGAGTAAACCTGGAATCAAACAAATTTTTATATTTGGTAAGATCTATAACACCAAACTAAGCTTACACCACTTTTTAAATGTTATTTTAAACTGGGCAAATACCTATAGTTTTAAGGACTTCTTCTCACTTTAAATAATATTAATATTAAAAGTCTTACAACACTTTACACATCAATTTGACTGGCTGCAAACCAAATCCAAAACTGCCCGAGACAGCCTCAGCTTGTGCAGTTTAGCTAAGCAGCAGGACACGAAAGCCCAAAACGATAATATGCTGAGATAAGTCAGCCAATACATTTTCATAAAATTAGGCTGTTTAACAAAAGCGTCTAAGCTTTAAAGCTTAAGAAAGCAGTCAAAAAAAACCCAGGTATGCTGCTACAGATGACTTATCTTGAACTAAAATATCACAGATTCACTTTTATTTTAGTCTAGCAGATTAGTTCATCCTGTTCAAAGTTCAAACTGAAGTTCACTTCACTCCATTGACACGGTTTTAGAAAAACATCCTATAAAACAACAAAAATTGCGCCTAAATTATTACTTTACTAAATTGAACAAAAACAGTTATTTTCCAATATACATTAAATTATTGCCATAATTTAAAAACGTTGTTGGTTAAAATTTTTAGAATCTTCTTCTTATTGTGCTCTGTCAGGTCCCTCTGTTGTCTTCAGACACTCTAAACAATTGTTCGACGCTATGTATGCCCGTCCATTTCTGGATGTTCTTTAACCAGGAGATTTGTTTTCTTTTTACACCCCTGCGGCCTTCTATTTTCCCTTCATTATAAGTTGTAGTATCCGGTAGCGATTTCCTTTGAAAACATGGCCGAGGTATGCCAGTTTTCGGCATTTAACTGTTGTCAAAAGTTCACGAACTGTATTTGCCCTGTCTAAGACTGCTTTATTTCTTTGCAAAGCCACCCATGGTATTCTTAGCATTTGTCTATGAACCTACATTCCAAATGCTTCTAGACGGTTGATTGTGGCAGCTTTCAGTGTCCAGACTTCAGCTCTGTACAGCAGCACAGACCAAATGTAGCATTTAATCATTCTTTGTCTCAGCTTTAGGTTCAGGCTGTCATTACAAAACAGTGATCTCATCTTCTTGAACGTTGTACGGGCTGATTCAATCCTGCATCTAATTCCCTATCCGTCAGTGATGTAGCATCCGAGGTATTTAAAATTGGATACTCTCTCAACGTTCTATACATTTATCTCTGGTGACGCGTTGTGGTATGGCTGACGGCTAAAGACCATAAACTTTGTCTTAGCAACATTTATATTCAGTCCCATTTCCTGTCCCACTGCACTAACAGAATTTTTAAGATTTTTGGGGGACCCGGTCTTCAACATAAAAAAGTCGTATCGCCCCGCATAGCGGATGGTGTTAGTCAGCACGCCGTTGGTTCTTTTTCATATAAAGCCACTTTAAAGACTTTGTCAGAATATAGGTTAAACAACAGTGGAGACAGGACACATCCTTTTCGAACGCCCTCGTTGGTTTGGTTCATCTGTAAATCTTCCATTGACTCGAACGACTCAAGGGTTTAAAGGTGTATGGAAGCCCAATACTGTGAACAAAATTGTCCCCGTGCAGGGCGGGGGAATCGGGGGTGGCAATGCGGAGTTTGCGCAATGAGTAGTGGGTCAGGGCCAGACTTCCATAATTCTTTGTTACTATCTATAAAGTTAACATCACCATATGTCAAATTTAAACATTCACTGTTTTTTTTTGCAAAAATTGTTGGTTATTCAACGATATCCTGTAGAATATTTAAAATTATTGTGTAATATTGGTTTTATATCATCTGATATAATATGGAAAGAATACTTTACAGCCCTCTATTTAAATGGTTATTTTTCGGGGTTTTGTATTTTTACCAAAATCTTTGTAAATAAATAAAACACGATTTTTTAAAAAAAAATTTTAAACTAAATTGTTAAATGAAATAAAAGTACCTAAATGTAAACCTTATTTCTTTTTATAATCCACAGAAACACACAAACATTGTGGTAATCATCTAAAAGATAGTTAAGATTGCCTTACTTTCCCACTGCTATTTCCTTGTTTTTTTTCTATTATTTATAATTGATATAGGTATTATTATTTATTCGTTTTCCTAACGTTAAAAAAACAACCTAATTTAAATATAAAAATACTTACCTAAAGTAAAAAATGCCCCGGGGATTTTACCCTTGGTTTGAAGACAAAACCATACAACCTTCAGTCATTTTGTTTTGGGTATTTTAAATAACAAACAATAAACACAAAATTAATAAATTAAATAAACCTAATCACTAAAAAAAAAATGTTTTCATCAATCCAAAAAACTCCTGCAACCACAAAATATAATCACAAAAGGCAAAAACAACCGAAACTAAACGGCGCAAAGGGCACAAAAACCCCAACGAAAACGGCGATTAATGAGACGAGGCGCCAACGTTGGTGGATGGTACAGCGCGGATATTCCGGGGCCGCTGCCCGATATTAAAAAAGGTTTTCCGGCTCATAAAGTAAATGTGTTTTCCTAACTGCCTTTTATTTATCAGTGTGTAAGTGGGCAACACATTAAACTTTTTGGGAATTTTGTTATTGCGCAGAATCGGCAAGGCCAAGTCTGACAGTTATTTTTATAATGGGGGTGGACTTTTTTGATCCCAATGGGCCATAGCATTGGGCTTTCATACAGTTTAAAACTTCCTTGGAACGACTGCCTTCTGTCGCCAGTACAGGTTCTTAATTATTCGTAAATCTTTTTCATCAACACCAGTGTCTCTCAATATATTTATAAGCTTTTTGTGTTGCACTTTTTAGAATACACAATTATAAATGTCATTTAATTAAAAAATAGTGTTAACCAATTTTAATTGAACAATTATTTACGCAACGGTATGCAATAAACCATAGTATAGAGGTAAGCAACCTATAAGGCGCCATCTATTTGCGTTAAACAGAAACTGTAAATTTTTACATAATGGAAACTATTTTAACAATAAGGTATATTAAAATCCTAAGTGACCTAATTTGAAATTTAAAAAAAATTTGACAAGCATTGACTAATTTTCGTACATTATACTGTAACGGGAAAAAATAAACGCTGTAGATTTGTACGAACCTTCTTCTTCTTTTTTTTCCCTAGGAGCCATCTTAATTTACTACTGGAGGCAGCCAATCTCTTGGGCTTTTGGTGCCTAATCTCCAATTATCTTTTATACCAATTCTTCCATTAGTCGTGTTTCTTCTACAAGTCTGTATAACCCTGAGACTGGTTAATTGATATATTCCTGTGGGAATGGATATGATAGGCTGTTTCTCTCCTCTAGTCGCACATTCTGCAACTTGGGTCCCCAATGTATGAAACTATCTGGTGTAGATGTTCTCGTAGGTTATAATGCTCTGTTACAAGTTCTACTGTTTTGCAAAGTATATTTCTACTTTGTCTGAGTAATTATTTCTATATGCTTTTGGATGGGCCCCTTATGAAGCCTTTTTTCCATGTCTTATTCTACTGAGGCTCCCCCAGTATTCATCGTGGTTGTTTCGGATCCATTTTCTGGTTTGCCCTCGTACTGTGGCTTTGGTAACTCCAAGGTCAGGTTCTGGTTCAAAGTATGGTATGAATGATCCCTGTCTTATTAGCTCATCCCCTTTTTCGTTGCCTTCTATTCCCGAATGTTCTGGTATTCACAGAAGAGTAACCCTGTTGCGTTCTCCAAGGACTTTCAGTTGTTTTTGACATTCCCATGTCAGCTTGGACGTTAACTAGTACCCCTAGTGACGCCTGGCTGTCTCTTATTATGCGGATCCGCTTGTTTTTATAAGTACTCCAGTTATTTTCTTTTCCACAGTTTTGTGCGAGCCTTAGGCGTATGGACTATTTCATATTCCATAAAACAATTTGGCACATTGGGTCCGATTTTCCAAATCCCTTTTTTGGTTGCGTAAGCGTGCATTAGATTTTATTCCATGGGCTAGAGTGTGACAGTAATTACGGAGCAAATGTCGTTCAGAAACGAAGGGTCCGCCGAAAAATACGAGTAACCCATCCAAGGGAGTGATTTAAAAGGATTTTGGGATTATTCTTTAATTGGGGATTTCCGAAACGGGTTGCTTGTTTAAGTTTAAGGCAGAAAAACCAGACTGAGAGACAAATCCGGTGGGTTATTTTTTTCTAAAAGTTAATTTAACCCTATTTAGAAGTTTTATTTTATATAAAAGAAGCTAAAATGGCTTTGACTAGGTGTTTCTTACTTGCTATGTGAAGGCAAAGCTACGAAAGACTATAATAAAATATCGAAAAATAGCGAAAAAAAAAGATTATGAATTTTTCCTCTTACAAGTTATGAAAAAATTCATAAAGCCAGGTCTACTAAAGACACATCACATATACAGGGTGTCCCAGAATATGTGGGCAATCTCTGGAATCTAAAAACCCAAAATATTATGACAGTTTAAACCTTTTCTCCTGGCCTTTTCCCACGGAGAACAGGTACATAATGGACCAAATCGTTTTTTTAAAATTACATTTAAAATATTGGATAATTTAATATTTTTTAATATGATGGTTACTAGATAAGTCTTCTAAAAATGAACCCATTAAATCATATTTGTCTTATTTTTTGCCAGGAGACTAGCTTTTTAAAATAATAGCAATTTTTTAAACACCCTGTATGATAAAGGCTTAACAATATTAACCTTAAACTAAAAAAAGGTATTTTTGATTGACATCGATACAATGAACTGTTTATTGTATTATCATGTTTGGTATTTTTTTACTGTATACAGGGTGTTTTCTAATTGTACGTCAATATTTAAGAACGCAATTTTTGGGTTCATTTCAAAAAGAAAACTTCATATGAACGTATGTCCAAAACTTCTTAACTTTTAGGATTTAAGAGGGTTAAATTTTAAAAAATAAATTATTTATTATTAATATCTGTAATACCACTTTAGATATTTTAATAAAATTTGGCATACATGTACTATGTATCAGGAAGCATTTTTTAGTGTACCGCATTTTTTTTATTTGCCAAAATAGGTAGGTCAAATTCTGTACAAACACAACTGGTGGAAATAAAAAAATGTGGTACATAAAAATCTTCTTGTTACTAGATATTTATGCAAATTTCAAGAAATTCTAAAGTGGTATTAGATATTAATAATAAATATTTATTTTGAAAATTTTACCACCATGTCAAAAAGTTAGGCGTTTAGCTACGTTCATATGAAGTTTTCTTCTTAAAATGGCCCTCAAATGACGTCAATTAGAAACACCTGTATAAGTGTAAAAAAATTACCAACATGATATTTTATTTCTCGTAAACAGTTAATTTTATCGATGTAACAAGAATACCGTTTTTTAAGTTTAGGGTTAAAACTCTCCAAAAAATTTTGAGCCTTTTCATACAGGTTTTAAAAAAATTGCTATTATTGTGTCAGACTAGTCCCTCAAACTAAAGCAAACAATTTAATGGGTTACTTTAAGAAGACTGACTGTACCATCATTTTTAAAAAATTTAAATTACGCCTATTTTTAAAAGTATTTGAAACAAAAACATTTTCAGGGGCGTCCTTATTACCTGTATCTCCGTAGGGGAGGCTCATAGGAAAAAAGTTTATGGGAACTTGTCATATTATTTTTAGGTTTTCTATTAGATTCCGAGAGATTGTCCACAAATTCTGGGACACTCTGTATTTTTTTGTAACGTGCGCAACAATCAAAAAAATAATAATAATTTTCCGCTAAAAATTTTTGAAAAAAATTGTGCTTCTTCCCGCTTCAAATACCTTTAATTTGACGCAAGCAAAACTAAAAAAATCTTTTAATGAGATATTCAAAGAAAAACGAAAAATCTTCAGGAAAAACACGTCTTTTTATTCTAACAAACCTAGCTAAGTGAAATTTCAATTTACCATCGTTTTATAAAATTAACTGTATTTACAATACAAAAATCATAAAAACTAATAAAACCCTGAAAAACCGTACTCTCCGCTTCTTAATTGTCTGTTTATATCTTTTATTTTTCGAAAACAAGCCGCATTAAAATAAAAACAAAGGCAGCCTAATAAGCGAATTCAAATCAAGAATTACATAAGGCCTCTTCCTCGTATAAAATATAAACAACATTAAATTTTCCTTTGTGCTTAATATTTCCATCGGTGCTCTCTTTGAGTTTCATATTTTTAAATTAAAGGAGATGATCAAAGACCCTTTTGAATTCAGACCACGGTCTTGATATGCAAAGTTTAAATGTTAAAGAACTATTAATAGAAGGTAAATACTTTATTATTAAATTATTTTATTATTAGCAGGATATTGTTGTACAGACGTCCCATTACGACACATAATTATTGAATGATCTGCCGTTTCCAGAATAAATAAACGGAGTCAAGTTAAAAATTATAGGACCTAAACACATTTTTTTTTAAATAAAACACCCTGATGTATATTTTAATGCTAAAGGATAGTATAAAAAGATTTGGGAAAAACCAACATTGTGCAACATCGAATAATTACTGGTGATGCAGCGCCGATAAGCAACCACCACGACGAATTCCTTTGGCCAAAAGAGACGAAGTTGAGAAGTTAATTGGAGACATGCAAGACCAAGGCATTATAGAACCATCACAGAGTCCATGGTCATCCCCAGTAGTGCTGGTTAAAAAGAAAGATGGTTCTACCAGATTTTGTGTTGACTTCAGAAGACTTAATGACGTCACAAAGAAGGACAGTTTTCCATTACCAAGAATAGAGGATACTTTAGACACGCTGACAGGATCAAAGTGGCTTTTGGCAAGTAGAACTTCATCCTGAAGATAAGCAAAAATCTGCATTTTCAACCGGAACCGGACTGTGGCAATTTAATGTTATGCCATTTGGTCTGTGCAATGCCCCTGCTACTTTTAAACGATTGATGGAGTTAACATTACGGGAACTTGGAAAACATGCTTAGTATACCTTGATGACATTATTATTCTTGGAAAAACATTTGAAGACCACCTTAAAAATTTCGAAGAGGTTTTTCAGTAGCTAAGATCTGCCCAGCTGAAGCTTAGTCCAAAGAAATGGCACCTTTGCCAGAAAGAAGTTAAATACCTGGAGCACATAATAACTAAAGAAGGAGTGAAAACAGATCCAGAGAAAATGGAAGCTATACAAAATTGGCCTACACCCAAAAACAAGCATGAAATTAGAAGTTTTTTGGGACTGTGCACTTACTACAGAAGATTTATACATGGATTTAAGGGCTCCCTAATGAAAAAAAAAAAATTAAAGATCTTGGTAGGTATGACTACTAAGCTTGGTTGCTTTAAAATTACGAGGCTTCCAATGAATAGATAACCAGCCAATTTACTTGGAGGCCCCGTAATTTTAGAGCAACTAAGCTTAGTAGTCATACCTACCAGGATCTTTAGTTTTTTTTTTTTTTTTCATTAACGAGCCTCTATGCCCAAATAAAGTCTACCTTTTTGTCATTATGTATAACAAGGCTCAAGACGTGTAATTTCATTTGCATATATTAAAATATATATATATATATATATATATATATATATATATATATATATATATATATATATATATATATATATATATATATATATTGAATTTTCTTTTCGACCGTACTAATAAATTACAGCAACAAATAGCGGGAATGCGGTCTGTTATGGGTTAAATGATCAGGAAAACATTTAATTCTTTAATCCTCTATATTTCGACACAATTTGTGTCTTTTTCAAGAGACATGGCTAAAACAACATATTCACGTTAACAAAAAAATCTCCTAAATATAAAACTACACAAAACAAAAATTTACTTACAATTATTGTTATTAAAATACAGACAACATCACAAAGCAAGAATTTTACGAGACCACGTTCGATTTAGTTTTAACAGTATGGATTACATTTCAAGATTAAAATGAACACACGAGAGCTAAATTCTGAAAATGCAAAAACAATCTTTACTATTTTTTATTTCCTAAAATAATATCGGTAAAAAAAAATTGTTTTTTTATATATATATATATATATATATATATATATATATTTTAAAAAAAAAAAAAAAAAAAAAAGCGAAATTCTGAAACCTATTATTTTACGGAAATTAATGACATCATTTTCCAGACAATTGATAAAAACAGCTGCAGTTTGACAGAAGCTTTCCATGATCCATTGCTTTAATCTTACATGTTTGCTGGATCACCCGGTATTTTTCAAAATTAATTTATGTCTAACGTCACTCTGTTTGTTTTTCCATTTTTTTCAGTTTTTTGAAGTTTTTTTGTAAAAAGAAAGTGTATGATGGTATTTTAGGGTCTAAGTTATTAAAATATTTCTTTTTTTTTTTCTGAAATACTATTCCCAACAGAAAAACATGGATCCTAAACGAAAAATGGCTTATTTATAACCATTTCTTTCTTATGAAACATATAGGCAATTTTTCTCTCGCATTTTGTCCTTATTTTATGACATTCTATTTGTATTTGAATACATATTGTTACTGTTTCAAAAAAGAAAAAACTTTACGAGCAAAGATGCTTTCGTATTTGTGTCATTTCATTTTTCTTGCGAAGTACCTCTTTTTAAGATATGAATACCTCTTTTGGAAGCTATACAATCAAGTGACGTCGTCAAAGAATATTACTTCAAAAGATTGTTTTGTTTGTTATATATTTTCTAGCGAGAGCTAGCGTTAAAGACCTTCGAGGATTTATAAGTGTGATTACACTATTGTTTTTCTTTAAGTACAAAGTGATTTGGATTTTAATTTTTAAAAATTTAAGAATAAATTGGTTACGAATAGCATATGATTTTTTAAAAAAATAAATTTTTTTAAAAAAAAAACATTTGGTTTAATTTTTTCATTTCTTTTTTTTTTGGGTTTAGAGCCATAAAAGAAAAGAAAATTATTGAAATAAAATTTACAAAAATCGCTAAAGATCTTAATTTTAAGATGATAAATACAAAAAATACCAAATTCTTTTTTCCAAAGTATCTCTTACTAATTACTATTATATATATATATATATATATATATATATATATATATATATATATATATATATATATATATATATATATATATATATTATATATATATATAAATATTATTTAAAATAAATAAAAATATAAAATTAATAATTATTTTATTTTAAAAATATATAAATTTTTTAAAATTGTTAATTTAAAATTTTATTAATATTTAATAAATAAATACAAAATTACCAAATTTTGGTTCATTTAAAACCCAAAAAGACACCAGCCACCAGCAAACAATTTCTTATAAGGCTTTGTCAAATCTAACGTACAGCCGAATATAAGGAATGTTTTTTTTCGTTTCACCAATCTCACAACCATTACATTCATTCATTACATCTAAAGGAAGAGGCCCGTTAACATTTTTTTTATCAAACCTTTTATTTAATGTAACAAGTAAGTTTAACCAATAACAATTATCACTATCGATCATAAAAAAAAATAATTTTATCATACTAGAATTTAATTAAACCAATAGCAGTATCTAAAATATTTCAATTTTATTTCCCATCAAGCTCATCTAGTCCATTTCCACCATTAAACGTATTGTCAGTTAATTCGAGTCCAAAGCCATCGCAATAAATAATTGTAAATGTTTAACTCAGAAGATCGAAACTAGGCCCGAAAAAAGACAACTGAACTATTAATATTTCACCAGGTGTGGTTAGTTGTTAAATAAAATAAAACACAATAACGTTTTTAAAATTAATAGAGAATTATAAAAAACCTTATTTAATCAAATGTTCAAACAACCCCCCATTAACAGCTAAACAATATCCCAACCGATCATAAAATTTATTTCTTTCGTTGCTAAGTTGATATTGCGAAATTTTATTACATTCCAACGAAATAGCGTATTGTATCTGGTTTAGATTCTTAAATTTTACACTTTTATAAATGACACTTTTTAAGTGACCCCACAGAAAGAAGTCATTCGGTGAAAGATCAGGTGACCCGGCTGGCCAAAGTATCCGGTACCATGGACCAATAATATTGCCGTTAAAAGCATTTTCCAGGTACTCTCTAATCATATGGGCATGATGGGCGGGGCAACCATCCATTTGGTAGCAGATCATTTGATCTTCCCGAACAACTTCTTCCAAGGCGGGTCTAATTTGACTTTGAAATAAGTCCAAATAGGTTTCTGCTGTCAGGTTATAATCCATAAAAAAGGGCCCAATGATATGGTGTCTGATAATTCCCACAAATACATTTCTTTTTTTGGGGAAATTGTGTCCGAGTATGAACAAAGCGATGTTCATTTTCTTGGCTCCAATACCGGCAATTCTGAACATTTGGTTCATTTGAGAGTGAATGTACATTCATCAGTAAAACAAATATTTCTTTAAAAATTCGTATCGGTATTTGCTTTTTCAATAATTTCAAAACAAAAGGCCATTCTTTGCTCGTCATCTCCTTCCTGCAGCTCTTGATGTTTTTCGAATTTATACGAAATATATGTGTTTTTTTACCGTTGTATGATGTTTATTTACCTTTTGCCCACGTACTAACCGTTTTGCTTTTCTCCACACTCAGTAGAATATTAAGATATCTGTTCTCTCTTCTTCGGCTCTATTTTCGATATCCTGGGTTGAAAATTAACAATTATTTATTACGGTACCTTTAAACTCGAATTTACTGACAATACGTTTAATAGTTGAAATGGACGGAATGAGCTTGGTGCGGAAATAAACTGAAAACATTTTAGATACTGCTCTAAAACTGTTTTCCGCATAATGCCACTTAATTAGGGTTACTTTTTCGTCAATTAAATATTTCATATTTTTTGTCAAATACCGACTGTCACTGATTTATTGACACTTTTCCCCTGTAAAGGGGGCAATATCATTTTTCCCGGGCGTTTGGTTTTATATTGAAGATTGCCCATTAATTTTTTTTAAACTTGACACGAGGTCTCGTCGATTTTCTCATCAAAAAGTTATCTTATTTTTCTGAAAAATTTAAAGGGGGGCCCAATAATTGAGCCCTTTAAAATTGTTTTTTTTAATATATATATATATATATATATATATAATTAAAAATTTATAATTTTTAATATATATATATATATATATATATATATATATATATATATATAAATATATTTACCTTTTAACCAATGCATTGCCATTAAAAACCGCTGGCAATACCATTAAATAAAATTTACAGGGTTTTTTCTTATTATTTGGCATGCCTTTAAGGGTATTATTTGAAGAAATATAAAAAACTGGTTAAAACAAAAGTTTAAGATTTTTTTATGAAGAATTTAGATATGACATTTAAAAAACAACTTACGATCGAAAAATGGGAAAATTGGAAATATATTTTTTTAAGGAATACCCAGTTTTTTATTGAAACTATAAAATCTTCGCGTGTTCCCCTTTTTAATAATGTATAGTATGTCTATGTTTGGATACGTAGTTTTGTAACAATTCGACTTTATTTTTTTTTATATGCAATGGACCCCTTCTTCTTAGGTCTAATAAGCCGTAAAAGCCAAAGGAACTTTTATGTTGAATCCAGCTTGGCCAAGCAATTGACAAATTAATTGACGTATTTTGTATTTAAAGAAAAACTATTGCCCACTAAGACTATAATAATGTGTATGTTGTTTACATTATATCTATTTATTTGTTTTGTTATTTGTCGTTATCCTTGGCCAAGCGGGATCTAACGTAGAAGTTCTGTTTGGCTTTCACAGCTTACTAGACCTAAGGAGGGGTGCTTCATTGCATATAAAATAAAAATTTAGAGTCGAATTGTTACAAAACAGCTTAATCAAACATAGACATGTTTTATATTTTTGAAAAGGGAAAAACGCAAAGATTTTATATTTTTAATAGAATACAAGGTGTTTTATTTAAAAAAATATATATTATTTCCAATTTTCCTATTTTTTGTTTGTTAGTTGCTTTTCAAAATGCTATATCTAAAATTTTTATAAAAAGTTCTAAAACTTTTGTAAAAACCACTTTTTTGTAATCCTTTAAATGATACCTTTTAAAGCATGCCAAATTATAAAGGAAAACCCTGTACATGGCCGGCAAAAAATGTTATATGTGTATAGCCGGCAGTAATCCTGTATGTTTTAGATACTAAAAATAACATTTTATTTTTATTTGAAAATTATTTATAAAACCCTTCTCGTTTAAGATCGATTCACATTTTACTTTTGCCGAAGCTTCAAATAGGGTCATTTATTTCGTATAAAAGATATAGGCTGTTTTTTAAAAAAGGAAAACAAATCCATAAAATACATATTTGAGGAAAGTTATAAATATAATACTAAAAATACCCTTATTCGATAAAAATTCCATACCGGATAAGTGGTTTGTGAATTTTTTAAACCGCATTGATTTTAGAAATAAGAAATTTATTTGAAAACGCTTCATTTATTTATCTTCGTGGTATTTGGGAGAGGAAACAAATTTATTTAGTGGATTAGCCTGAAAAAAAATCGTTTTTATAAATCCTTAACCCACTATAGAGAGAAAACAAGCTGTACCGTCTATAAAACAATTAGATTTTTTTATTGATAAAATGCACGTATTAACAATACCATTCGTATTGTCTTCTCGTTTAATATACAGGATAGAAAAATATTTAAATAGGAAAAGTTTTGTAAGATTTAATGCTGATTTTGACTACGTAGTCAATTTTTTTCCTAAAAATTTAGTATATAAGATAAGTAAAAAAATTGAAAATCTTTCATTTCTGTATGGCCGTCATATATGATTTTTCGATATTTAAATAGCTTTTTTAACGATATTTACCACTAAACAAATAAAAAAAATATTTGGCAACGCCCGCGTCCACACGACGCGACGCCTCATTAATACACTTTATGTCAAGTTCCTTATATGACATATGTGTGAATTTTGCAAACAAAAGCAAAAATTTATTAAAATATAATATTTGTGTTTGGGAATTTTTTTTCGCAAAACCAAATCTTAAAAATTAAAAAAAAAACAAAAGATGACAATTTGAATAATATGACGATTATGCGTACTAACAAAGTTTTTGTTTTATTATTTACAAAAATTAGTTTTGCTAACTGGCAATTTATCTATTTAATGAACCTTTGATTTCAAGGCTTAATTTTTATGGTATTTATTGGCAAAAAATTTTATTTACAACTGATATTTTTTTTTTGCATTTTGTGTTAACTTATATTCTTTTATTTAAATATATATATATATATATATATATATATATATATATATATATATATATATATATATATATATATATAACGGTGTTGCTTCCGCCGATGGGATTCCCTATGGGAATCCCATGTAAATTTTGAAGTAGTCAAATATTGGCTCCCTTAATTATTTTAGAAAAAAATGTTATTAGAATTTATTGAATAGCACAATAAGTTCCACCCAAAATGAAAATTTAAGCATTTTTCAACCAACCAGTAAAGAGTAAACTGCTTAAATACTTCTGCAATGTAGTATCTCATTATGCACCCTGTACTCTAGAAATCAATAATAGAAACACCATATCGATTTATCAGTGACAATTTAGATCATTAATTTATAATGTCATTGCCAAAACTGAACAATTTTATACGGGAATTTCAAAAAGAATACTCGCATTTCATTTTTGTTTACAGCTAATTCCAACATATGCACTTACAGTTACGCAAGACAATAGAACAAATTTGTCTACATTTAGAAATCAATTTATGAAAAATATCAGGATTTAATCAAATGCTCAAATATTCCTCCATTAACTGCCAGACAATAACCCAAACGATTATAAAACTCATTTCTTACGTTGGCTAGTTGGTACATCGATATTCTGGCACATTCAGCGGAAATAGCATTCCTTAGCTGGTCTAAATTTTCATATTTTTTATTGGTATAAAGCTTAGTTTTTAAATGTCCCATAGAAAAAAATCGTTTGGCGAAAGATCCAAAGACCTGGCTGGCCAAGATATTGCGTGGTTCGGGCCTATGATGACATTATTAAATGCGTTGTTCAAGTATTCGCGCACAGCTCTGGTACTGTGTGCTGGGCAGCCATCCATTTGATACCAAATCTCTTGATTTTCACGAGCAAGGTTGTTCAAAGCAGGCAAAATTTGTTTCTCTAAAAGTTCCAGAAAGTACTCCGCAATTAAATTTCGGTCAAGGAAAAATGGTCCAAGGATATGGTGGCCGAAAATTCCCGCCAAAACATTAATTTTTTGTGGATATTGAGCCCTTGTCTCAACAAATCGATTTTGGTTTTCGTTACTCCAGTACCGGTAATTTTGAATGTTGGGTTCGTTGTTCAATGTAAAAGTGCATTCGTCAGTAAAGCAAATATTTTGTAAAAAACCTCTGTCAGTATTTGTCCTCTCCATCATCTCAAAGCAAAATTCCTGTCGTCGTATTTCGTCTCCGTCTCTTAATTCTTGGTGTCTTTCGTACTTGTAAGCGTGGTATTTACATCTTTTTAAAATTCGAGATATTGTGGTGTGGTCTTGTCCAGTAATGTCCTCCAGTTGTCTCGTGCAAATGTTTCCTTCGGCCTCCTCTACACAAAGTATCACGTCTAAATCCCTCTCGTTTTGTACAATTTTTCTCTGATTTTTACGTCGATTTTCTTCACATTTGCAATTATTGATTACTGGGCCTGTAGTTTCAAATTTTTTTATCGTCCGTTCTATTGTCGATTTACTTGGTATTGGCCTATTGGAAAATAGGCTGCAAACATGTGCGCTACTCTTCAATAACCATTTCCCTGGTAAAACCATTTTATAATAGTGATTTTTTCTTGATTTGAGTAGTTCATTATTTAAAAATGATGTGACATTCATCTGATAACTTGAGAGTAAGAGGTTAAATAATTTTTCTGGTATTTTATTATAAACTTCTAATAATACAGGACGCGTAAAAAGATAGGAGATTCGTAACTTATTTTAGCATTTATCTCTTAGCTGGCGGACTAAGAAGAGCTGAAATTTGTACACTGGGTACAACTTTTCGTGCTTTTAAAAAATCCTAATAATATTTTCTTCTAAAATAATTAGGGAGCCAATATTGGACCACTTCAAAATTTACATGGGATTCCCTATGTCCCGCTCGACGGAGCAACACCCGGTATATATAAATATAAATATATATATATATATATATATATATATATATATATATATATATATATATATATATATATATATATATATATATATATATATATATATATATATATATATATATATATATATATATATATATATATATAAGGGTGTCCCAGAATATGTGGGCAATCTCTTGGAATCTACTAGAAGAAAAAATATTATGACAAGTTTCCAAACATTTTTTTCTATGACCCTCCCCTACGAAGATACAGGTACGTAACGGACGCCCCTGGAAATCGTTTTTTTTAGTAACTTTTAAAATACTAGGCGTAATTTAATATTTTTTTAATATGATGATTACTAGCTCTGACACAATTATAGCAATTTTTTTAACACCCTGTGTGATAGAGGCTCAACAGTATTATTTTTAGATAGCTATAACCTTAAACTAAAAAAAAGGTATTTTTGATTGACATCAATAAAATCAACTGTTTACGAGAAATAAAATATGTTTGGTATTTTTTTTACATTATACAGGATGATTTCTAATTGGACGTCAATATTTAAGAAGGCAATTTTTAAGTCCATCCAGAAGAAAACTTCATATAAACATATGTCCTAAACGTCTTAACTTTTGGGATACAGGGTGGTAATTTTTTTAAAAATTAATCATTTATTTTTAATATCTGTAACACCACTCTAAAGATTTTAATAAAATTTGGCATACATGTTTTATGTTTTAAGAAGCATTTTTTAGTGTACCACATTTTTTTTATTTCCACCAGTGGCGTTCGTACAAAATTTAACCTGCCTATTTTGCAAATTAAAAAAAATGTGGTACACCAAAAAATGCTTCTTGATACATAGTACATGTATACCAAATTTTATTAAAATATCTAAAGTGGTATTACAGATATTAATAATAAATTATTTATTTTTTAAAATTTTACCACCCTCCATCTGAAAAGTTAAAAGGTTTAAAACAGACATTCATATGAAGTTACTTCTTAAAATGGACCCAAAAATTGCCCCCTTAAATATTGACGTTTAGAAAACACCCTGTATAATGTAAAAAAAATACCAAACATGATATTTTATTTCTCGTAAACAGTTAATTTTATCGATGTCAATCAAAAATACCCTTTTTTTAGTTTTAGTAAGGTTAAAGATATTTAAAAATAATATTGTTACGCCTTTATCTTACAGGGTGTTAAAAAAAATTGCTATTATTGTGTCAGAGCTAGTCTCGATCCCTGTTAAAGAAGACGTAGTAACTATGTAACTCATGTATTAAATAAATATATTAAATTACGGCACTAGTACATATTTAAAAATATTAAATATTAAAAACGATTTTCAGGGTCGTCTGTTATGTACCTGTATCTCCGTAGGGAAGGCTCGTAAGAAAAAAGTTTATGGGAACTTGTCATAATATTTTTGGGTTTTCTATTATTTCCGAGAGATTTCCCACATATTCTGGGACACCCTCTATATATATATATTTTCTTTGGGTGGTGGTTATTTGGAATGGGTGGCACTCCTTCAGCAGGGTTGCATTTGCAAGATCTACAAAGTTGCAGTTGTAGATGTATTAATTTCATTGTAAAAAATCCTAAATAAACATCACCTTTAACGATGTGATTTTACTGTTTTCTTATTTATCGATTTAGCTCTGGCTTGATGTTTTCGCTTAATCATTTAACCATTCCGAAATAAGCTTCGAGTTTCGAGTACAACACTTTAACAAATTTATTACCCAACTACAATTTAATTATCACGTTGACCTATTTGTTCAGACCATTTTGCTGAAATGACATCAGATGTGGGTTGAAATCGCACTAAAAGGCATTTTATCCTTTGTGTTTAGACTTTTAGGGCTCTGGTTTCCTAAATACCACTATTTCATTATGTTTTACCAGACTAATACATTGTATTTATTTAACATATTTGTTGAATTGCAAAATACAATATTAACATTGAAGCGCTAAAACCAAACTTAGACAGCCGAAAATGGTTTCTACATCGCTGTTGATAAATTTTGGTAAATTATAGGTAAACTAAGTGAAAAGTTCGGGGCTTACTAAGATGTACTGTAAAGGGATGCATGAGAATGGTACTGGGTGTTGTTAAAAAGTTCAAAAAAAGTTATAGTCCAGGCAATAAGGCTCAAAAAATGGCAAAACCTTGCATCGTCCTGCATTGATTTGCATAAAAATTTGGAATAAGGCTCATCTTACCCTCGACTTTAAATTTTATATCATGCCGTTGAATGCTGTTTGTTTTTTAAGGGTAAAAATTACCTCTATTTATTAAAACTTATAAAATAACATTTTAAACCTTAAGATGGGTAAAATTTGGTTTGGATTAGTTAAATAATGATAGTTTTATGCTTTGGATTACAATTTCAGAATATTTTATTCCTTAAAAATTAATCCTTCTTAGGGCTTAAAGTAAAAACAAATTATTTAACCTAAAAAAATTATTAATGTAAGGGGTTTTCCAATAAGAGGTGTTATTTTGATATTCAAAGAAAAGTGCCATTTTTTAAGATAAATGATCGAATATTTGTTACATTATAAAGAGGAAGGTATGCCGTTAATAATGGAAAATAACATCAGCCAAATGACCACCACGAGCACGCCTACAGGACTATATCCTTTTCATGAAATTTTGCATAGCCATATCGCAAAGTGGCTGCTCTATGTCCTCGATAGCCTCAGGAATTCCATCTTTGAGGTCTTAAATCGACGTTGGGCTTGGCGTAGACCTTCTCTTTACGTGGCCCCAAAGGAAGAAGTTGCAAGGTGTTTAATCACAAGATTTTGGTGGCCAATTGTGATCACTTCTTCGAGAGATAACAGGGTCGTGAAACTTTTCCCATAAAAAATTAATGGTTTCGTTGCTTGTGTAGCACGTAGCGCCGTCTTGTTGGAAGTAAAAGTTGTCCAGAATTGGATGGTATTGATCTGGACAACGCTTACTTTTATCAAGACGGCGCTACGTGCAACGAAACCATTAATTTTTACGGGAAAAGTTTCCCGACCCTGTTATCTCTCAAAGAGGTGATCAAAATTTGGGCCACAAAGATCTCAAAAAAGGTCTATAAGAGCAACCCGTTTTCGAGAAAAATTTGGATTTAATACCATACATAGGGCGCATTGGATTTTTAAGAGAAAATTTGAAAAAATAAACAAAATGTTTTTTAATTAAGGGATATATATTTTAATTTTCAAAATAAAATTTTTTGGTCTTAAATTTTTTAGCAAAACTATATTTTTATTATTTTAATAAAATATTTTTATTATAAATTTATAAATTATTTTTATTTAATAATTTTATAAAAATTATTTTTAAATTATAAATATATATATATATTATAATATATATTTAAAAAAACTTTAACCGTATATCGGAGGAAGGACCTCGGGACCCATATTTTATAGACTTTTTCTTTTTTTGGACCCTATATAAACCTGAATTTTAATTGAATTTCTTGAATCACCCTGTATACTTAAAAAAAAATTTTTTTTCAAAAAATGCAAAGTTTTCCCGCTTTTTGACTTGGAATCTTTCAAATTTAGCTTTTGATGAACAAAAGCTACAATTACAAGCAGTAGCTAGGTCAGTATTGGTTGTAGAGAAATTACATAAAAAAGTTTTTTTGCTTTTTTATAAGCAACAATTTTGCTTTCTACAGTGTTTTTAATAAAAATGTATATTTTTCGAATTATTCGCGAAAAAACCCATTAAAAACGTCGATTTTTCGTCGAAATACTGTTATTTTTAATCGCGAATAACTCGAAAAATATTCTTCCTCTTGCGGTGCCATACTCTATTTTAGAGTGTAGGCGCACATATCTGTGTTGCGTACCAACTAGACACAGATATGGGCACCACCGGCTTAACGTGCCTTCCGAAGCACAGGTGAGAGGGTTTACTAGGCAGAAATACTACACATTGCCTTCTGTAAGGTGACGAGCTATGAAAAAGTCCAATGGATAGTGCGGGGATCGAACCCGGGTCTTCACGGCTAAGAGGCTAGTACGCTGCCACTACACCACCTCGCCGAAAAAAATTAGTTTTACGAGAAAAAAAATGTATGGGACATTTTTTACTTAGAATTACTTTTTTTAATCGAGGCATAATGTTTTTCTCAAAAACGGTATAAGTTATCGATAATTTTCTAAAACTATATGAAAGCCAACACTTAAATCTAGGCTTCTGCTGTAATAGTTTTTTTAAAATTTGGATTTAGTTTTTAATATTTCCTTGAGTGAAAGTCACCCGAAAATCAGTTATGTTTAGATACTATTTTCTCTTAACTCGACTCACATTTCAAAAATTTGTTACAGCAGAGACATAGATTATTTCCTTACCTGTAAAATGGTGTATAATTTATGTCATTTAAGTGAAAAATAGTTACCGTAAAACGTTATCTCCTGTAGGCTTACAATCGGAAACAACATCGCATCGATACACCGAATTTGGAAGAACCTAAATAAAATATATTTTTTTAATGCGGCTATACGAAAATTGTGGTATTGGAAGTTTGTTAGTCTCCGCCCACCGTCTTCCGCGTCCTTTCGCCCGACCCCTAAAGTGTAGCGTAAATGCACTCTTAATTTCTGTAGTTAAAATGTAATAAAAAATCCTTCGATAAATATTTCAAGTAAATCCATGTTGGACGAAAAAATTGCTAGCCAAAATGCTTCATTTTCTGTGCTATTAAAAAAAAAAATTTCTAAATGCAGTTTTTAGCTCATATGCAAAATTTCAGATGTATTGGATAATTTATATTTTTTGTAAATTGCGCCACTATATTTTTTGTTTTATTACTTTTAATTGATGTTCTTTTTATCCCACTTTATTAATTATTCCTGTAATCCTCCACCTGTTATTTCGGTATAATTTTATTTTTTACGTAAATCAGGCCAACAAAACCTTCCCTGTTAACCAACTTTGTTCTAATGAAGCAAAATAACCCCGTAAAAGGCACAGCGACCATTAAATAATTACATTTAACAAAAAGGGTAACATTTAAAGTTTAATTCGCTGCCTTTTAATTTAATTAGTAGCTCCATTGCAATTGCCAGAGTTCGCTGAAATATTGTTCTCTAGTCTAGCAGCGCACACCGCGACATTTTTTTGCGTCGAACGTTTGTCTTACAAATTTGCATTGTTGGGCGTATGCAATCAAAAAGTTTAAAATAATTTAAATACTTTGGAAATTTGTTGAAAAAAGAAACATCCCTAAAACTAAAAATAATAATAACTACACATTGCAATGCCCTTTTAACCGACTCGGTATCAAAAGAAAAACATCTTAAAACCTTGATAAAATTTTAAGGTATGTAAGAAAAATCATCGACAAAATATTTAAATATTTAAAACTGGCATTTTGCTAGCGGCTTCGCTTGCGTGGACTACGCGATTTTGGCTGTTTTTTTCCCCGTTTTCGCTGAAAAATTTCATACATTTGATACGTGCGTCAACGACATCGGCCCTCAGGTATCTGGCCTCCTTTTCACTCCGTTACGTCACATCACATTACGCTCCCTGCGCTCCATCTTTCGTCACACACTTGCGACGTAGTACGCGTCTTGCGATTAAACATTATTATTCTATCGTATTTCATTTGTTACTATTTTCTATAATATAAATGTCATTGGTAAATGAGTTAGTACTTATTTTTCATACAACTTTTACCCGACTTTTCAACCCCTTAGGGGATAAAGTTCCAAAAATATTACCATTTTCCATTTTTCTGGGTAATTAAAAGCCTTCTTCTTCTTCTTCTTCTTCTTCTTCTTCTCTGGGAGCCGTCTTAATTCACTACCGGAGGCAGCGCAGCCTCTTGGGCTTTTTGTGCCTAATCTCTCCATTTTCTTTTATACCAATCCTCCATTAGTCTTGTTCCTTCTACAAGTCTGTATAACCCCGAGGTTGGTTGGTTGATATATTCCTGTGGTCTTTTGTGATTCAATGCTTCTACATTCGCACAGGATATGGTAGGCTGTTTTTCCCCTCGTTGCACATTCTGCAACTTGGGTCCCCATTGTACTCGTCTGAGCCTATCTTGTGTAGGTGTCCTCTTAGGTTATCATGCCCTGTTAGTAACCCTACTGTTATGCGAAGTCTTTTCCTACTTTGTCTGAGTAGTTCTTCCTCCTTTCTTTTGGTTGAGCCCCCTATAAAGCTTTTTCCATGTCTAATTCTACTGATGTTTTCCCAATATTCCTTGTGTTTGTTTCGAATCCATTCCCTGGTTTGCTCTCGTGCTGTGGTTTTGGTTACTCCAAGGGCAGGTTCTGGTCCAAAGTATGGTGTGGATGATCCCTGTCTTGCAAGCTCATTTGCTTTTTCGTTGCCTTCTATTCCCGAGTGTCCTGGTACCCACAAAGAGTTACTCTGTTGCGTTCTCCCAGGATTTCCAGTTCTTTTTGGCATTCCCATGTCAGCTTGGACGTTACCTTGGGGTTTACTAGTGCCCCCAGTGAGTTGTCTGTCTAGTTATTATGCAGATCCGCTTGTTTATAAGCCTCCTGTTCTTTTCATAAGTGCAGTAAAGCATATATTTTCGATTGAAATCGCTGTTGTTCTAGAATGGAATATGAACTCCTCATTTTCCTGTACACGCCCGCTTTAGTTCCCTGCTTAGTTTTGGAACCATCCGTATACCAGATAATGTCTCCCACCGTGCCGGGGAGATCGGGTTGCTGCCACTCACTTCGATCTGGAATTTTTACCTCAAAGTTTTTGTTAAATGAGTATTGGGGAATCATTTGGTCTGTTCCCTCGTCCAGGATGTTGCCGCCAACCTGACTTTTTATGTTGTTGTGTCCCAAACTAGCGTAGACACCAGTTGGTTTCTGTGGCAGTCGGAAGTAGCTCATTCTTGCCTCTCCCATCACTATGAGGTTAAGTGGTGGAAAATCTAAGAGACACTCCGTGGCTGCTGTTGAGGTTGTTTTAATTGCTCCTGTTATAGCTAAGCAAGCAAGTCTTTGTACCTTGGCCAGTTCTGTAACAGCAGTTCTTTGTCGCATTTTGTCCACCATACCAGTGATGCGTATGTTATCATAGTCTTACCACCATGGTGTATAACCAATAAACCATGTTTGGTTTAAGGCCCCATGTTTTTCCATGAGCGCGTCTGATTAACATTAGAGTCATCCCCGCTTTCTTTCTTATTTTCTGAAGATGTTGGTTCCAGGTAAGTTTAGAGTCAAGGATGAGCCCCAAATATTTTAGCTCTCCCACAATCTCCATTTTTTTACCTTGTAGGGTCTCGGTGAAGGCAACTATGGCTGATTTAGAAGGGTTTATGTTTAGTCCCTCCTTTCTCGTCCATCTGGTAACTGCTTTAGGCCCTGTTGCATTTTATCCCTAACAATATTGTTAAATTTTCCTTGGGCCATAATGACGAGATCGTTCTGCGTATCCCAATGTTTGGTGCCCTTCAAGTTGAAGGACATTTAGTAGGTCGTCCATGACAAGGTTAAAAGCCTAATCAAAAACATTCATATTTACAACTTTAAAAATGACGATTTTTCTATACTAACTTTCATTTCCATTTTAACTCTTACCCCAAAGGAACGTAATTCAAAAAATTTTAGAACAGATCATTTTTAATCGTAATCAATAGCCTACATACAAACCTTTATACTTCTAAATCCAAAAATGACGAAGGAAGTTTCCTAAAATCCTTTTTTAGCTAAAGTCTCCTATTTTTCTGGGTAATCAGAAGTCTAATTACCAACTCCCTTATTTACAACTTCAAAAGTGACAATTTTTCTGTACATATAACTTTCATTCCCATTTTAACCTCCTCAACAAATGTGATCTAAAAAACAATAAAAAATCATTTTTAATCATAATCAAAAGCCTAAATACCAATTTTCATATTTCTAAGTCCAGAAATGATAAAGTTTAATACAAACTTTCACCCCCATTCTTTCCCTTAAGGGGGTGAGTCTCCCAAAAATTTTTTAGCCTATGTTCATCAGGGATAATGAAGGATTTAATGGTAAAAGAATTTTTCAAATCGGTCCAGTAGTTTCGGAGCCTATTCAATGCAAAAAAACAAACATTTAAATCTTTCCTCTTGAAAATATTAGTTTAGAAGCGATGAAGTTAAGCAAATTTGTGAAACTTAAAATTATTTAATTCCATATAATGGCTTCCCTCTTTATCTTTTGGCTGCCAATTATGCGTGGCATTGGTTACTGTGGCGACCGGGTACAATCCATTATATCGTTTAAACTCGGAAGTGCCAGACGCGTGTTTTACCAAATAGGTTGCCTCTTTGAACTTAACCTTAATACAAAAAAATTAAAATTCTTAAATTATACCAATCTTAGAAAAATTTTGTAGCACCTGTACTATAATATTGGCATGTACGAGAATAATAAAACGCGACACATGCTATACCAATTAAATAGTCAAAAACAAGCAAAACTTTATCCAAATTATGGCCGGAAAAACATTTAAAACACAAAACAAGCCTTGTATACCTTTAAACGTTGCATTTTTATTACATAAATTTAAGGAACAATGTTTAGACCTACCTATAAAATTGAAGTTAAAAAGTAATGTCCTGGTCAGTAGATTGTGATTTAATTTTTTAATAAAAAAAAAATATGAATTCTACCTTTTACTTTCGATTGCCTATTGACAAAATGTCTTTTTGTATATATTTTTATAGCTTACGCTCTGAAAAATAAGTCAGTTTAAATATTTTCCCAACCCCCCACAAAATGCATCTTTTTTAAAACAAACACCTATTTGGTGATATGGTACATTTTTATTTTCACAATTTCGATCAACATAATAACTTACTACATTGCATAGTAAAATAAAAAAACAATCATTTTTCAGAATATTCCGTTGTTTTCCTTTCCCCAAAAAAAATTTTTTTTTTTTTTTTTAAAAAAAAAAAAAAAAAAAAAAAAAAAAAAATTTATATTTTTTATTAATTTTAAAAACTTTATTGGTAACTTTATTATTAATAAAGTTTAGACATTCATATTTTATTACTGTACACAATAAGGGCAAATCTTTTTAGTTATTTAATGAAGATATTACTTTTGTAATAATAAATAAACTTTTTTACATTTAATAAAGATCTTTTTTAACAATAATGTAAACCAACACAGATTTGAAATATAAATTTTATCTTTGCTAATAGAAGTAATTTTTTACGATTAATAAACTGATCACACCCTAATTCCAAGATTATTTTGATGATGTTTTCTCTACAATGTTTATCCTTAAACCACTTTCTAAACCAAATTGGGGAAACAAGCAAAGAGAAAGAGAGATAATTTTATAGAAACTTAAATTAATAATAAATTAAAACTTACACTAAAAATATTGTCCAATTTAAATCCCAAAAGATAGCTGTAATTAAAAAGCTTTCCCATGCTTATTCTTACCAAGTCTTGAAAAACAAATAACATTTAACTTTTTATGCATTACTTTTAGGAAGGACCTTAAATAACAGTGACATATATTAATAGACACAAAATCTTTCACCCTGCCTGTACACTCTATATGAATCCTACCCAAAATACGCTCTCTAGGCCAGAGTATGCCTTCTTTTAACACACTTAAGGGGAGGGGGGTTAATTTGAGCAAAAAGGGGTATATTTTTGCAAATTTATTAGGACGACCCAGTTAAAATTTAATTATTAAAACTAGTACTACTTTAAAGTATAACATTCGAAGAATATTGAGTAAAATTTTCATAAGGAAATATTAAAAAATACGGCAATGGCAGCAATTATTTGGAAGCGTCTCGGAAAAAAAGAAGAATTGCGGTGCCTTTTATAACTAGGTGCTGAATCATCTAAAGTCAAAAAACCAAAATTTTTCGTTAAATAATCTCATTTTCAAGTGATTAAAACACTCTTATGCAAAGCCCAAAAAAATCTTTTTTCTCAGGTAACTGGGAGGGTTTTTCGAAATTTCAATTTTTAACTTTTTGGAAACACTTTGAAGTGAAAAATGTAATTTTTGCGAAAAAAAATCGGCTAATTTGTTACTGTAAAATATACAATATTAACAAATTTCATAAGAACTCTTCAGCGTTACCTCATAAATTATGTACAGAAATAGTGTTTAAAAATTTTAAAACGATCGGTACAGTAGTTTCAAAGTTATAAGGAGCACCGACTTTAAAAATGTGTGTCGTAGGAAAATTGCTTTAAGGTTTTGAACACTAAAAAATTGGTACGTAAAACGTATATAAGCGAGTTTTATGGGCTTACCGCTCACTGCTGTATCTTCGTTAGTTTTGTTCCGATCTCTCTCAAATGTTTACACAATATTCTTAAAAGGTTTTTCGTTTAGAAAATTTTAAAAAACCAGAGAAAAAAGTTTAAAAACCTTACTCCCCCTTAACATTTTTACTTCCATCCAAAGGATAACCCTCATTCATAATAATGGTCTCTAACCGACAAGCCGTAAAAAACACATCTCTATTTATTACAATTTGCTCACTCTCCCTTTTGATTATTAATAAATATCATTTATTAATAATCCATCAGGAAAAACCTTGAACATCGCACTCGGCCCCTTCTTTGTATCCCACTTAACTGTGAAACTTCTTAACTTTGAGACCACTATTAAAAATGTACCTCTTATTCTTATTTTTATTTCTAATAGCTACTATAGAAACAAATCTAAAGCGGTAAAAAAGTTTTCATTTCATTTAGGTCTAGAGTTTATATAAATCTTAAGACCATGACAGGACCCTAACTTTATTTAAAATAGTACAGCATTTTTCTCTATATTTCTTAAGAAAGTTGTTTCTAAATTTGTATCCTGACTAAAAACTTCCAAGCGAAAAATTTCCTTAAAGCCGCGCTCACTTAAAATGCGCGAAGAAACATATCTGACTAAGGGAGAATCAAGTCTTGAATAATCTACAAGCCCGAAAACCCAATTTATTATACATTCGTGCCAACTTTTAAAATACTACTTTCTGTAAATGGGAATCTAGTTTTGTTTTCAAGAAAAATGGAACGGGTTTGTCTTGAATTATGTATCCATTTTTTGTTAATTTTATGGAGCAAAACTAACTTATTTAATCTTTTATTAAAATAACTTTACTTGAAGATTTAGTCTTATTTAGTTTATTATTTGGAAATGGTATGGGCGAATTATCTGTTGGACATTTAACGGACGTAACTGTGCAAGGTACACACATTCATTTTATGCAAATTTACTTTACAAATTTAACACCTCAAATGCTGTTGTTCCCCATTTAATTAAAGAACAAATTTGAGCAAACTCTAACAACAGTAATAGAGCAACTAATTAAATGGCACCGAAGTAAACTTTAAATAATGGTCATTTTAATTAAACATTATTATTAGTGCCCCGCAGTTTTACGAACATGTATTGTGTTAGACGAAATATTTTTATCACACATTTGATGATCATACCATATTAAGTAATGAAAAAAAGTTAAAGACATGCGAATCGTACTCAAAACGGTGTTCACTATAAACTTAAAAAAAATACTTTCCAAGAAACCAACATTGCTACTAAACTCTTTTAAAGGCAATAACAAGTCAACAAACAATAATATAATTTTTTTTCTGAAGACAGTGGACAAAAATGCCTATAAAAGTGCGATATGTCTCTTACAGCTCATGGGTAAGTAAGTAGTAAGCTTATAAACAAAATATTTTTTACCTACAGTGGATGATCATACCATATTATGTGATAAAAAAAATAAATAAATAAATGCGAATCGCACCCAAAACGGTGTTCATTGTCAACTAAAAAAAAACTTTTAACGAAACCAACATTCCTACTTCACTCTTTTAAAGGAATTGGGATGTCATCACAATTTTTTTTTAAATTTAAAGATAGTGGTCGAAAATGCTTACAAAAGAGCAACACGACCTTCACAGCTCATGGGTGGGCAAGTGAAGAAAGCGTATCTGTAAAAGTATAATTAACAATAAAAGTCAAAGTAGTGGGAAACGCCATTTCCTCAAAAGAGTGATACTTTCCAAGCTTGAAATAGGAATCTGACCTTTTTGAAGCTATTGTGCCTATAGTTATCTGTATTTAAGCAAGCAGGCACAGGATAAAATTATTTTATGGTCTGCAAAACCTGTTTTTATCCTTTGAAATTAAACTAAACAATATTTTTAGTGATCTAATGCAGTATTAATTCAAGGTCTGTAAAAAAGCAATTTCTGTTTATTTATTTTATTTATTGTTACAAGTTTAGGATGCAACAAGAACAAAACTTCAAAAAAGTATCCACTGTATACAATTATTTTTAAAGAAAGTATACAAAAGGTTCTAAGGTTTACAAAAAAATGTGTTCAGTCTTTACTTTTTACATTATGATTAACAGATAGGATGTGTTTAATAATTTAGTTTAATAAGCTATGCTTTTTAACAAGTATAATTCAAGAAATGAGATTTAATTTGTTGCTAGAGAGTTTGCTAGCAAAACTATGGATAAAATTCGCATTAAAACATTAAATATCGTTATTGGGAAAGAAAATATATTTATTGTCAGTAACAAGCCCTCAGATACCTTGGCATTAATTTGTTTATACCTTGAAAAGTGACAGCTTTTTAATAACTTATATGGCTCGCTTAGGAAAGAGACTGGACAGCTAAAGAATACTTCAGATGGCAAACTTTTGGATGAAAATGTATGTATATTTAAGAAGTAAATTAGACAGATTTAATACAATATGTTTCCATTTCTCACAAAAAAATGTATCTATAGGCGTAGTCTCAAATATACCACATAGTTTATAAGGCCAGTAAAGTTATCTCAAGAAGAAATTTTTACAATAAAGAGTTATTTGTGCACTATTAGATTGAAGAATATAATTTTTTGTTGACTTGTCATTGCGTTTAAATAGTACTTTTATTAGTTTATAATGAACACCGTTTTGGGTACGATTCGCATGTCTTAATTTTTTTTCATCACTTAATGTCGTATGATCATTTATTGTATGTTAAAAATATTTCGTTCTAAATCAGCTTTTTATTTGACAACAAATCAGCTATTAGAAAAGGATCTGTCGCTCTTTTGTAAGGCAATATCAGAGCACTGTTTTAAATAAAAAAAAAAATATATTATTTTTGTTGACTTATCAATGTACCTTTCGAAGAGTTAAGTAGCAATAATGATTTCGTATAAAGTACTTTTTTAGTTGATAGTAAACACCGTTTTAAGTTTGAATCGCATGCCTTTTTTTCATTATTTAATATTGTATGATTATCCACTGTACTGCAAAACATATTTCGTTAACAGATAAGCTTCCTTTACTTGCTAACTTATGAGCTCTAAAGGACCTGTCGCTATTTTATGGGCATTTTTGGAAAAAAATTAAACAACCACAAAAAAATTATAACCGTCGGAGTAATGAAAGATAATTTAAGATATCAGAAATCGAATCTACGCTTTTTTAATAGGTATTATCTTAAATTAATTATACCCCGTATTTTTCCAACTTTTTCTTTCCTTATTTGTATCCATAGTAAATACTCTCGAGCAAAAAATTTTCTTGAAACCACGTTTATTTGAAATGCGCGAAGAAACATATCTAACTAAGAAAGAATCAAGTCTTGGATAATATACGAGCCTGAAAACCCAATTTATTATACATTCCTGCCAACTTTTAGAAATGCTTCTCTTTGTAAATGGGAATTTAGTTTTCTCTTCAGAAAAATGAAAAACATTTGTCTTGCATTCTGAAGTAATTTTTATTAAAATGAATATATGCCATTTAGACTTTGTCATGTTTTTTTACCATTTTACATATTTCATTTCTTTTATTATATAGGCACCTGTGGCGTAGAGATAAGACAACAATATATATTTTTATCATTAGTATGCCCGCCGATGTAAAGAAATAGGTTATAGTATCAAAATTTGGTCAACTTTTGTTAATCTTGGGATTGGGACAGTCTGTAAATGTTTAAAGCTCAAGTACTAACTAACTGTGGGTGTTTTAAAGCTGATAGGAGAAAGTTTATTAAAATAAGACCTAAAGATTTAAATAAAAGGGAGAGATATTTGCAGATGGCAGGTTCCATGTTCTAGATATTGAAAGTTCGGGGCTTCTTCAGATGGACTGTAAAAGGTGCATGAGAGTGGCAGTTTGTGTTAATCTGTAAGAAGCTGCTGGGAAAGAAACTATACTGAATCATTTTTAGAGCAAGGTCTGTGAAAAAATATAAGAACGGGACAGGTTTGTTGCAGTTCGTCGATGCATAAAGGAGGAAGCTTTTTCATAAGGCGAAAGGATCTAAAAGCTGTGGGTAAACCTTTCCAAGATTGTGATAAGATCGTAAAGGTATTAAGAATAATAGATAATAAATACTTTCTGACTTGAACGGGAATCCGTGATTTTTCGAAATTGCTGCAGTTATGGATACAGGGTGTCCCAGAATATGTGGGCAATCTCTCGGAATCTAACAGAAAACCTAAAAATATTATGACAAGTTCCATAAACTTTTTTTCTACGAGCCTTCCCTACGGAGATACAGGTACATAACGGACGACCTGGAAATCGTTTTTTTTAATAACTTTTAAAATACTAGGCGTAATTTAATATTTATTGAATATGATGGTTACTAGATAAGTCTTCTTAAAATGAACCCATCAAATCATATTTGGCTTATTTAGTTTGCCAGAGACGGACTAGCTCTGACACAATTGTGTCAATTTTTTTTAACACCCTGTATGATAAAGGTTTAACAATATTATTTTTGGATAGCTTTTCCTTAAACTGAAAAAGGTATTTTTGATTGACCTCGATAAAAACAAATGCTTACGAGAAATAAAATATCATGGTTTGTAATTTTTTACATTATACTGGGTATTTTCTTATTATACGTCAATATTTGTTCCATTTTAGAAAGAAAACTTCATATGAACGTATGTCCTAAACGTTTTAACTTTTAAGATACAAGGTGGTAAAATTTTTAAAAATAAATCATTTATTATTAATATCTGTAATACCACATTGGATATTTTAATAAAATTTGGCATACATGTACTATGTATCAGAAGCATTTTTAAGTGTATCACATTTTTTTTTATTTGCTAAAATGGGCAGGTCAAATTCTGTACGGACGCCACTGGTGGAAATAAAAAAATATGTGGTACCCAAAAATAGCTGTATTATAGTACATTACATAATTTCATTAAAATGTAAAGTGGTATTACAGGTATTAATATAAATGATTTTATTTTTAAAAATTTTACCACCCCTATCTTTAAAAGTGAGAGACATTGAGACATACGTTATATGAAAGGTTTCTTCTTAAAAATGATTATTGACGTACGTTGAAACATCCTGTATAATGTAAAAAAAATTACCAACCTTGATATTTTGTTTCTTGTAAACAGCTTATTTTATCGATGTCAATCAATAATATGTTTTTTTAGTTTAAGGTTAAAGCTATCCAAAAATAATATTGTTGAATCGTTTTCATACAGGGTGTTAAAAGAATTGCTATTATTGTGTCAGAGCTAGTCCGTCTCTGGCAAACTAAGCTAAATATGATTTAGTGGGTTCATTTTAAAAAGCCTTATCTAGTAACCATCATATTATTAAAGTACGCCTAGTATTTTACAACTTATGTAAACAAAAACGATTTTTAGGGGCATCCGTTATGTACCTGCTATAATAAACAGAGAGGAAAAACTTGTCACAATATTTTTAGGTTTTCTATAAGATTCCGAGAGATTGTCCACATATTCTGGGACACTCCATATAATGTATTTATGTCAGTTATAGCTATTCTTAAAGTAATAGCCAAAAAATTCAATCAGTACTTTTTCTGTAAAACATGACCTCTTATAAGTAGGAAATGAGTATAGACAGACTTTTCTCTGCAAAACATAAGTATATCTTTGTCGTATAAAATTGGTTATGATATCTGTTACCCCAAGCCAATATTAATTGAAGATGCCGTAAAAAAGGTATTTGCATTACCCAACGTATGTTTTTCAAGTCAGAATTAGAGCCGGGGTAAAAAAACGAAATATTTAAGTAAAAAGTACTATTATCTTCAAAAGTATAAATAAGATTATTAAAGAAGAAAGAAAATTGTTAATGTCAAAATGAAAGTTGGTGCAAATATCAAGCTTGAGAAATTTTAAGGGGAAAATTGTAAGAAGGAAGTTTATGCATTGGAATCGTACATGGACTCTATCAAAAGCTTTAGATATGTCAAAGGCAATGAACTAGAGATATTTTTTCTTTTGGCACCTTTGCAAATACTCACTAAATAATTAATAGCCATACCCGCAGCATTAGAATATACGTGAAAACAAGATATTTGGGAGGTTCCAAAATTTTACCCATTATTTTTTTTTTATCTTTCTGACAATCACGGAGGATTTGCATATACATATATACTATATATACTAGACATATACATATACATATATACTCCTAAGTACCAGAGTACCGTGAGTGCCAGCTTTTCCGATGTTTAATCCGCATCTTTTTTGCCCCAGTTCCGTCAACGCTGCCCAAGCACTAAAACATGCAAATGGGTGAACTTTAAAATAAGGAATTAGTAACTTTTTTAAAATAATTTTAGTCTATAATAGGAATCCCCTCTAGCTATAATAATTTCTTTATCATAAGAAATTGCGCTTGAATAATTGTGACCCAGCATTTAGACCGCACAAAAATCTGATTTCATAGCAATTTTAAATGATTTTGTTGCTTTTTTAGTGTTACTGTACCTCCTATAACAAACCAAATATCTCCTATAAATTATAAAAAAAAAAAACTAAATCGACGCAAATTAGTTTTCTTACAAAAAAATATCTAAACCTGCCTATTTGTTATTTTTTTTATAAAACATAAGGAAAAAACAAAAAAAGCCATATCAAAGATCGTCCTACATCATTTACTAAAGTGGAGACGAAAGAAATATGAAAAGCAAGGCATTAAGTTGGGCAGGATAATCCGTCATAAGCCTCTTATGTAGACGATCTGGGACCGAAATTCGACCCTCTTGTTTGATGTTTCGTATTGCTCTCACGCGCACGCTTTAATCCTAATCTTTTGTCAACGTTCCTGTTTAATAAAACCACTGTATATATGATTTACGATATGTTTAGCTTGTTTTTTTCGACTTTCTGGATATTTTAAGGCAACAGAGACTTTTGTTTCATTTTTTGTAGCGTCTCTAAAAACTATTTTAACAAACATAAATTTAAAAGATACGAATATGTATATATATATATATATATATATATATATGTATATGTATAATAATAATATATATATATATATATATATATATATATATATATATATATATATATATATATATATATATATATATATACATATATATATATTATATATATATATATATATATATATATATATATATATATATATATATATATATATATATATATATATATATATATATATAAGTGTAAAAAGTATGATGCTCACGATTTTAATGGGCAATAGAGGAGCTCAAAACAAATCGAAAAGCCAAGAACATATAAGTCAAAGGTAATTGTTTTCTTTCAAAATACGGCCTTTCAAAGTTTAAACAGTTGGCAACACCGTGCCTGTTTCATTGAAGCGACTCTCAGCTTCCAGCGTTTTCTGTTTGCATGTTTACACTTTTTAAGGATGTGTTCATATAAGTACATACAAATAATAAAAATTACTTCCTGCAACTTATTTTGATTGTAAATTTAATTAAAAAACAATCAATTATTGTTTATTTTTTTATTTTCAATTAAAAAATAGTGTACTTGCACCACAGAATGGGCTTAATATCCATTTAAGAACACAAATTATTATGTTTAAAACAGCACACTTTTGTTTTGTAAGGAATAAGATTTCTCGATCCTGTACACATTCTGTTTTCATTACTCTTTGGTACACATGCAATACGTTTTGTCTTGAATTTAAAACATATCGGCATATTTTCCCAGTTTAAAAACAAACAAAAATATCGTGGCCGGATCGGTGAGCTTCTTTGGACAGCTGACTACGCACAATGATATCTCTGTTGTCAATTGTTTTTTAAGTTTTTAACCAGGAGAACAATTGTTGAGAAAAATTATTTTTATTTGTAGACTAAAGCATGTAAAAATTTAGTTTTTTTAAATAAAATGAATCTACTGATAAGCGATTAAGACAAAGTTCCCAGTTGTTGCGGGCTTACGAAATAACTACTTTCAAAGTCACATGACTTTAACATCGTTTAGACAAAAATCCTGTCAACTTTGACACATATATCATAAACTTTTCGACTTATTTGAGCTCCACTATCGCTCATTAAACTGATGGTATCGTACTCTTAGGTTATGCCGAGCTTTCAGCAATGTTTATTTCCATCTTCAAGGATACTAAAATATAACAATTTAAGATTGATATGGAGTTATTGCAATTTTCAGTGCTCTTACATCTTTGTGAGGTTGTACAGTGATTTATTATATCCATAGATTACACAAGACAGTTAAGAATATAATTAATATAAATAATCACAAAAAAGTGATAAATTTAATAAAAGCTACATGAATTATTATAACAAATTAAAAATTTTAACTTAAAATCAACGAGAATGATCTCTAACCGGTGCACATGCTAAGCTGTCTAACTACTTTTTTTAATGTCGGCATTTAACTTAAGTCAATTTGAAAATCAGGTTAGGAAACAAAATTCTCAATGTGGGAGTGGATAAGGTTGCAGTTAGCAGACGTTGGAATAAGTTCACTCTGAGCTTCAATTGTAATGTTAGTTGTGTGTTGGTTTCTTGGGGCACACGAATAACTTAAGTGTTAAACTCTTCCAATACACAAGATTTGATAATAACGAGAACAATGCCTCGGTTAACAGAGTTGAACCTAAATTATTTTCTCATTACTACTGTTACATAAGTGACACCTAGCCTAGATTAGCCACAAAAATTCTTAAAATCAATAATAACATTAAAATTGCCAACAAAACAGTCTCAGATTGGTTTCTATTTATTCAAAACTAAAAGATAAAACTCCTTTAAGTCTCTGTCGGACGTGAGTACAGCATTCCTTGTGGGGACTGCGACCAGGTCTACATAGGTCAAACTTCTAGGCCTGTCGCGGGAAGAATCGCCTCACATAGGAGTGATTGTAGACTGCACCCGGAAAGATGTGCCCTAGCTGCACATGCCAACAATTTTAACATAATATGAACTATCATGCATATTGCTACTCTGGAAATGGGAAAAATCAACAATCCTCCATGGTGTTTCTATTGTATTGTTTTATGTCGCTAATTTGTATTGCAGACTTTGTATTGCAGACAAACAAAGCCTCTACATTCTATTTCTGAAGTGAAAATTTCAACTCGAAAAAAAACAGTAGGAAAAACGTTGAGTTGTGCAGAAAACCCTTTTTAAGGTGAAGTAGAAGATTTCAAATATTATTCTAAGAAAGCCATCGAAAATATAAATATCCACCCTTAATTTCATGCGTCAATGTTTTATCCACGTTTAAAAAACTTTTTGTCTAAAAACTCAACAACCTTATAACTGAACATTTATGAAGTTTGGGACATATGTTTATAAAAACTTTTTTCGTATTTTTATCCAAGAAGTCAAGAAAAAATATTAGTATTTACTTTAGCAAAAAAAATCTACATATCTTTCAATCCTCTATATCTCGTTCACATTGGGATAAAGGATTAAATTTTAAAACTCGGTTTTTGCCGTTGTGTTAAATAGCTATAAAAACAAATATAAACAAACTCGTCTATTGTTAATTCGGTATAAAAGCCTCGTATGTATTGCCGATCTATATCGCCGCCAAAGCATTGTTAGATTTTGACGGCGCTGGACAAAACAAGGCGCGAATATATCAAAAGGCTAATTATGGCAGTGATAAAATACGATTTAAAAAATAAATAATATTTCATTTCAAAAAATGATAAAGAGATTAATAATTTTGGTTTTATCAAGTTTTTAATTTTTAATTTGTTTATAGCATATTGCAGATATTAATTTGCAGAACCTCAAATATTATTTTACATTCCTGGGAAGTGGTATCCCCTCTACACCTTTTTATTTATGCCAGTGCTTCCAGCTACTTCATTACAAGAATATTAGATCAGATTAGCAGCTAAAGTCATTGGTTTAATTCTGAAAATAAATTCACGCGTCACATTTGAACCTTCTTGCATTTTCATTAATTTTTGCAGTTTATATTTTTATGTCCTAACTAACTGTAGCCCTTTTAATACAGGCAGGCACATTTAGACACTTCTGAATACACGCCTGACTACAAATAAGAATTTTAACTTTATATGTGAAAAATGTCACTTTTTATTTTGTTGAAAGAAATATCGCAAGCAATGGTAAATTCCTTGCTTACTATCTACTAGTTACCAAAATGTATTTAGTCAGGGATGGATCGTGTCGTTTTATTAAATGCATAAAAAAATTATCTCATATATACAGAGTGTTTGGTAGGTCGATGCGATAATTTGGATATGTGATAGGGACAAGTATGTAAAATTTATTTAACCATATATTGTATTATGCAGACTTTTACCTTACTCTGCGTTTTTTGCAAAAATTAAAAATTAAATTTTAAAATATTATTTAAAAAAATAACTTGAGGTATTCTTTAACAAAATTGTTTATTTTAGTGCATATACCAACGCCATATCACAAAAACCCATTTTTTTTCAAACACGGTAAAAGTTTGCAGCATAATACAATATGTAGTTTAATTAATTCTACATACTTCCAAGTTAACATCGACCTACTTAACTCTCCAGGTCAGAAAACCTATTTTTTCATAAAAATCTCGTTTTTGTCATTTCTCATAAATGACAAAGTTACACCAAAAAATAATCACAAAGTTGTTGGAAATTTAATTTCCTACAAAAAGGTCCTAATAATCAAATCGCTAAGACAGCAGTCTCGAGATATTTGGCCTTTAATTAATTTTACTATACTAATACTACAAATTATAATTTGTGAAAATTTCATTGTAAAATTAATTAAAATTTACACACTGGAGGAAATCAAATTTCCAAAACTTTGTCATTTGATATTTATGAGAAAATGGCGAAAAAAACGAAAATTGTATGAAAAAATTAGTTTAGTGACCCGTACCTACCTCGCCGGTATAAGTTGCGACTTTGCCGCAATAGACACTTTTGTAGAGCATTTAATTCTTAAGAAAATCCCGTCTTTGGGCAAGTTGATAACATAAAATGCTGCTGAGTTATAGAAATTTAAAAAAGGGATCAAAGTTTACGTGTTTTTTAAATGGAAAATCTTTACACGCTTTGGGCGGAGTGCTTAATATTAATATTTAGGGCTTTTGAAACTGTTTCGGTTGTTTCAGGGTAGTTTAAACAAAATTTTACAATGGGACCGATAAATATATATTTTGCAAAAAAACACCTACAAATAAATATAACAAAAATACTAAGATATTCTGCTCCGGATGTCTGAGTCTATATCACTTAATATACACAATAAATTAAACAAATACATTTTTTGCTTTCTGGACTTGTCCACATTCTGTTGTGGTGTAGAATGATTTACACGCTCTACATCTAAGAACTAGGTATATGTAGATGTCAGTATCCTACATGATCAGAAAAGTAGAAGAGAAAATTTGTTTATTATTTACAGTCTCTTAGATAGTATGGAAAACTTAATTTGTTCAGTTAACATTACGAAAAAGTAAATAACTCTTTAAACCTCTGAATCTTATAAGCCAGCTTATACAAGAATCTTTATAGGGAATTATACCCTTGTAGGCGTACTTATTTTTATTAAAATAAAAACTTATTTTCAGAAAGTATAAAAATAAATAAAGCTCTCAAGTTTCGAACATATCAATTTCGGGATTTATTTTTCGTAGACTCTATTATTTTTGAAAGTCTGCCAAATTGCCAAAATCGTATTACAATCAATTGCATTCAATTACGAAAATTGAAATATATTGTTTGTTTAATAATAAGTTAAAAAATTTTAAAAAATCGTCTGTTTTGGTAAGATTTTTTTGTTTAATTTGTAGAGGTTTTATTTTCATTTTTTTATCAGTATATTTTTTATATATTACAATATACTGCATGAGATACTTAAGTATAGACGTGTCCACCCAGAAAATGCACATAGTCGATTAACATTACATTATGAATTTTAATTAAAAAAGACCCAGAATTTTAAAAAAAATTAAGCAAATTTAAAATATTTTAATTTTAATTCTTGTTTAATTTTTTATCTTTTGGTTTTATTTTATGTGTTGAAAACGGTGACTAATTTGTCACCGAAACATTGACAATATTTTAATTTTTAGGGTTTTTTGAGTTTATCTTTTAGCTGATCTTTTGCGTCTGGCGTGTATCCCAAAAAATATTTTGTACTAAATTACACCGCTCCAGCAATATGAAACCTATATTTCTCATAATTTTTAATGCACTATTATTATTTCTCCACACAAAATACAATAAAGTTGACCAAGTTTATGATTCAAGTGCAAGCGAGCCCTGATTGCATGCTATCAATGGCAATAAAAAAGCTATTTTGCTAGTAGCTATTCCAAAATGGAAAATTATTTCTAAAATACCTTTTAAACATCGATGGCGTTTTTACGAGGCCATAAAGTATATAAAATATGTATTTTAAAATGTTAATGGTTTGATAGTGAAAGGAAACATACTTTGTCGAAACTAGTTTTTTTTATAGAATACAACCGTGTAAAATGTTAATTGTTTTTAATAATATTTTTTTATCGAATTGATTAACGTACAAAAAATAAACCAGATACACTTGGTTACTGAAAAAAAATAAATTCGACTTGTATAATACAACCTTGTTATTATCTAAAATCATACTTTCATTTGAAACTTAAAACGTATTTCTCATCTATTCATCTGTATACTCTGGATCAATGTTTTCATATATGTTGAATAGAGTCACCGACATCTCTTCGCATTCTTAGTTCCATCCAAAGCAGAGCCATTCGCGTTATTAATCACCATACTCTTAGATGAAAATTTCTTTCTCTAACCCACTTATAAGCTATGAAAAACCTATTTTTTTTATATGTAGTAACTTTAACGACTTCTGTTTTGAAGTATTTGCCAATCAAATTTCTTTCCTAGAACCCCAACAAATTAATATGCCAGGCCTATGCACACCTATTCCAGGCCTATTCACACACAATTTGGAGAAGCCCTGAATTTCCAACTTTGTCTCTTTGAGTCTCGTGGTAATAAAATGTCTCTTACTTTACTGAAGATACTCACGTTACGTTAATAGTAAGGCTTGAAGACTTGTTGGACTATACCAAGGTAAAAATATACATATTTAAAAAACACATTAGAGTTGGAAAGCTGCACGTGTGCAACCTGTCAACAAAAAAGGATGCAAAACTCTCCCTTCTAACTGTGGACCTATATCTCTTCTTTCTGTTGTTTGTTAAGTAATGAAAAAATGTATTATTTCCCAAATCTTAAAGTATCTGAAAAAAGACAAGATCTAAGATCTTACATGATAGACAGTATGGATTCCTTCTCAGAAAATCCACAGCTAATCTTCTTTCCTTTGTCTCACACAACTGGAACAACTCCTCTTGAGTTTCTTGGTGAGTCCCAGATCGTTGTGTTTGACATATCAAAAGTTTTAGATCAGGTCTGGCTTTTTAACAAACTTCCTTCTTACGGTCATCCACCTAAGCTTTGCTTTTGACTCTTCAGTTTCCTATCTAATCGACGTATATCAATTACTATAGTTGGTCATTCTTCCAGCTTCTACCAAATTAATGCCGGGGTTTCCAAGGCTCAGTGCTGGCACCCACGCTGTTTCTTCAACCCATTAACGATCTTCTTTCTTCCACAATCAATCCCATTCATAGTTTTGCTGACAATAGTACCCTCCACTCTAGTATTTAATTTCTTAAGCTACCATGTAATCTGATTTGAAAAACAAGCGCAGGTCAATGCAGATATCTCTGTCACAAGACCTTAAACTTATCTTGGATTGGGGCGCCAAAAATCTTGTTCAGTTTAATGCCTCGAAAACACAGTCATGTCACCTGTCGCAGAAAAAGTCTGCCAATGCTCATCCATTACATATGAGCGGCCAAGTTCTGCAGAACAACGAGTCGTTTAATCTTGTCGGCGTTAGTTTTAAGAATACCCTCAACTGGCACATGCACATTACATCCATATCCTCGGCAGCTTTAAAAAAGCTTGGATTTTCCTTTTAAGAAAGAAAGTATTCCTCTTCTTCCAATCTGTATACTCTGTATCAAATCAGACCCTCTCTAGAATTTTGTCCTCATATCTGGGGAATGTCGTCCTCTACAACACTTAGCAATGTGAACTTCATTCAAATAAAAGCCGTTCGTCTTATTAATGATCCCACGCTCACAGAAAGACTTTTTTTTCTTACCCACCGTTGAGCTGTAGGGAATCTTTCGCTTTTCTACAGGTATTTTCACGGCTTCTACTCAGAGGAGTTGGCCAGTATAATTCCTTTCCTGGCAGCTCCCAACAAAGCAAACGTATTGCATTTTTTATGCATCCTTTTACAGTTAAATTAGAGAGGCCCCAAACTTCCCGCTTTCTTCGTTCCTTCATCCCTAAAGTGTCAAGACTGTGGAACCTGCTGCCCGCTGAAGTTTTTTCTTCACCTCCCAATCTTCAAATATTTAAGTTCCGTGTGAACAAACTCCCTCTCAACACACATAAGACACCCACGGTCAGGGCCGTATCTAGGTATGGCCGCGCCCTTGGCGGGGCTTAACATTTGCGCCCCCCCTCCCAACATACCGGGGTATTTGGGGAGTATGGAATACCAACCAACGAAAACGGGGAGTCCGAGGATGTTTTTTACCGGAAATTTTAGAAAATTAAAGTGCAAAGTTGTAGGTTTAAAGATTTTTTATCCGAGAATTTCGTTTCCTTTAAATGCCAATTTTGTGGTGAAATTTGTGACAAATTCTATATTTTCTTTATATAAAAATATTAACTTATTATTTGAGAGAGACATGATTTACATAAAACCATAAAACAACTTGTTTGTATCTGATTAAAAGAAGTGGAATATAAATTAACTATACATCCCTATTTGCGGATGATTAAACTTGGAATACATTTTCTCAACAATAAAATGGTATCAATAAAACTAAAATCTTGGACTTCCATTGTCTTCATTTGTCAATTGATACACAACGTTTCGATTGTTTTTTTGAATAAAAACCATTTCTAAGAATTCTCTTTTCTGTGTATATGTTTCTGTTTTCAAAACTTTTGTATTTTCAAAATCAAAAGTGTGTTTTTTTTTCGGTGGAGTGGTTGAAAACAGAAACAAATACACAGAAGAGAGAATTCTTAGAAATGGTTTTTATTCAAAAAAATAAAAAGGCAATAAACACAAAGGCAGACACAAAGAATTTAAGTATGCATTATTGCAATCTCATTAATAATTAAAAAAAAATACTCAACAACATAACCAGTATATAATAATTTTTAGATATAAAATTTTAAAAAAACACGGTTATTAAATTAAATTAAAAAAAAATATCTTTTACTACTGCCCCAAGATGACCACACATAAAAATAAAACAAATTTCTATATTATTATCTATATGCAAAGAACTCTACCTCACTGCTATTTTAAAATATATTTTACAGTTTTTACAGTCCTTGATATTAAACACATATTTATTCTTTTTGGTAAAATGGTAAGATGGTGCTAGTAGTTCTATAAACTATCAAAAAATAAATGATAATTAAAAAAAAAAATAAATAGTTGAAACGAAGACCGTTTATTGTATTTATTTGTGTTAAATGTTAAGTGTTTGTTTGTCACTTTAAGTTCTAAATGCTTCATTACACAACAAAATGAGTGTTTTGGTGAGAAACACCTTAGTTTTAAAGGTAAGATTAAAATTTTAATATATTATATAGGTAAAATTTCAATTAAAAAAAATTATTGCAGATTAATTTGTTATTATAAAAAAATACATTTATACTGATGAAGGCCTTCCAGGCCGAAACGTCGTAATTGACACAAATTATAGAAAATTGCTTAGTAAGCAACTGTTTTTTTATATTGCCCGACCTTATCCCCAAAAAGAAATTGGGAAAAACATAAACAATATATCAAGGCAAAAGGGCAAAGAAAATAAACCAATATTTATATATATATTATTATTATATTTATAAATATTATTATAATAGTATATATATATAATAATAATAATATTATATTATATTAAATATATATATATATATATATATGTATATATATATATATATATATATATATATATATATATATATATATATATATATATATATATATATATATATATATATATATATATATATATATATATATATATATTTATAACAATTGTTTTTAACAACGGTTTAGAATGTTTAACAAAATGTCATATTTTGACAGGTTGCTTACTAAAAACATTGAATAACACTGACAATGACGTTTTGTTAAACATTCTAAACCGTTGTTAAGTATCTAAGTTGAAAATTTTTAATAAAATTATTCTGTTGAAGTTTTTTTATTTGATTTAATTTTGTTAATTAAAAATAATAATAATATGACTACAGTATTGACAGCTGATTAAAAAACTACATTTTTCATGGCCGATTTTACGCCCCCCACAACGTTGCGCCCTTGGCGGGCGCCCATCTCGCCACCGCCTAAATACGGCCCTGCCCAAGGTACGTTAGTACTTAGGCATCAGTCTTCGTGGACTGTCCCAAGGTAAAAAATAAAAAAAAAAATTAAAATTAAAACAACCACAAATGATTTTTTTTGCTGGTTTTAACTTAAATTTATTATAAATATTGGTTTGCCTATAGAATTTAAAGTTTTAATTGTATTTTCCGGCTGTGGATAAAATATAATATGTATAAATTAGTGTAAATATTCATATTGTTTCAGCAACTGGAAAATACTTAAATAATTCATAAAATATCGACGTTTGGGTATTGCTAAAGTAGTTAAAACCAAAAATAAATATGGCCAAATTCCATTACATTACCTCTGAATTATTTATTTTGCATCTAGAAATGGTATTTATTCAAAATTAACAGCAAATCTGCTAAACAATTTTTAAATTCAATCTCTCGGACATATTATCATGGAAAATTAAACTTCTAGTAAAATAAAATAGTTTTATTTAATTATGAACACGTACAGAGCATCGAACAACAACTGAATTGGTTCATATTTATGGTTTTCCATGTATATATGCGACATAAAATTAACGTATTCTTCATGGGATACCTTACTTAGTGGTTTTCTTTTAAAAGCGTCTAATTTTTTTTATACATTTTAAAAATAAGAACTCAAATTCATTTTTGTTACAAAAAAATCAATTAAGTTTATAAGAGAAAGGAGGTGGGTAAAATTTGGCCTTTTTCTCTAGCGCTACCGCTGAGCCACATGGCCACCTGCAAAAGTAAACAAGTTATCGTTTATGTTCACGAAACTGCGCCAAACTAACTTAACATTTATAACCTATAACAGTTCTTCCTTGCTGTGGAAGTTTATCATTATTCCACTTTCTTATGATGTAATTTAAGTTACCACTAAAGTGTTATTATACTTAGGTACTTTGCTGTTTTCACATCTTTTAGCTCCGAAGCATAAAGGTCGGAATTATTTTTGAAAAATAATCCGACCATGATGCGTCGACTTGGAGCAGGTTTCTGCTGTCTGCTTTTACAAAATCCTTGTCCATGGGCAAAGAACTTGACAGAATTTGTAAAATATCGCAAATAAATCACACAAAAGCAATGAATAATATAGGAAAATCTTACTAAAACAATTTCGAAAGCTCATATACCACAAGTAGGCGCAAGAAGGTAAACGAGGTTTACAAGCAGGTGACGTCATCATAAACTCGACCAAATGGGAGCGTTTTGTGTCACGTGACAAACGCGTTTAAAATGCATTTTAGTTTACGGATTTTAATAAATAAATTATTATTTTCAACTTAATTCTAAACAATAACATTTTAAACTTTGCTTCTACTGATAACACTAATTGACTATATGCTAATGTGGATATATTTATATGTGAGTGGTATATATATTCATTTGTCTGAGTACGTGATTCTGAGTTATGGCTTGAGCTAAAATCAGAATTTTGCACAGTGGTAGTCTTTAGCAGTGGCTAGAACCTAATAATAATAATAATAATAATAATAATAATGCTTTTATTGTCATAGGTTTCAAGTAAAACATTACAACGTCAAATATTTTCTTACAATACTAGTTAAAAAGTAAATACATGCTTCACTCATTTATTCATCATAAACAAATTCTGACACTCATTCATACTTTAACACACACTCCTACATTATATAAATACATTATAAAGAATTTTAGTCAAGATAATAATATATATATATATATATATATATATATATATATATATATATATATATATATATATATATATATATATATATATATATATATATATATATATATATATAGGACATCGCTTTACAAATTAAAAGTATTCATCTAGAATAAAATATGTTTTCTAATAAAGTCCTTACTTTATTCTTAAACAATTTTCTCGCTTATAGTATCTTAATGTTATGCAGCATTCATTAAAGATCTTAATACAATTAAAAGTAGGGCTCACACTCATTACATTCTAGTTCTGTGATGAGGTATGCTTAGATTATAGGCCCCTCATGTAGTCATGTTCTTGTAAAAATCGTTTTTAGAAGAATTCATGTAAATTTTTCTTGCAAACAAACAAATACTCAAAATATATAAACAAAGACCGGTACTAACAGCGATGATTTAAAATGTGGTCTGCGACTCCCTACTTAGAAATGCAAGCATTAATCTTACAACTACGTTTTTACGAAATGAATTTACTCTTCGAGAATCTGCTGAAATTAAACCAAAACAAAATACTGTACTGCTTATTGTCCACTGAACATAAGCAAAATAATAAACCTGAAGGTTTTTCTACACTTACTTGATATCGGAGATACCTTATTACAGTTCTTGTACCTTATTAATATTTTTACTACATCATCTATATGATCCTTCCATGATAGTGCTGGTCATTGTTACACCTAAAAGCTTTGGAACTTTATCCACCTGAGGACTGTTTTGCCTGTTAAGTTAACGTATATTGACTGGTTTTGGTTTTATAACCCCACTATACAGGTTTTTTTAGTATTTAGTTCCAAACAATTATCCTTACACCAACTGATATTCATTCTTGATACTATTTTACTAAGATTTAATTGGGCAGCTGGTATGTTGGGCTCAACTATGATACATGAAGTGTCGTCCGCAAACTGGAAAACAAAATTTGAGCCCAGTGAGTCACCCAATTCATTTACATAAATTAAGAAAACTAACGAAGCCCGTTTTTTGAATTTCGCCCCCGGGACAAAAATAGGAGCAGAAAAGTGTTTTTTACCGTTAGCCGTACGAAAGGCGTCTTACGGAGACAGAGGCTACTTAATATTAATATTAAAATAAAATACCCTAATTTCATTTTCAATTTTTAAAAAACATTGTATGCAATGTACATTGTTAACTAAGTAATGTGTTCTTGTTTCAATTTTGGAAAAAATCCCCTTTTAAATAATTTTTTTTATCAAAAGAAACTTTCCCAAAAAGTAACTTTCAATTCAACATAAATGTCCCCTTTTCCATTATTTCCCTCTACATTTTTTTGGGGTTTTAGTAAAAAATTTTCCCCCTTTAAAAAATTTCATGAGGGGATTATTATCCAGTTCGAACTCCCCCAAAAAATATAAATGTAAATGAAACACAAACAAAATTGGTATTTTTAGTTCAAGTAAGTGTGAAATTAAAATGAATTTCCATACAAATTTGTCGTGAAATTGCTTGAAATAATTTAATTTTCCGCTTATTGCAGTGTATTTATCATATATTTGTTATTTAGTCAATAGAAATATAACGGAAAATTTTATATAATATAAGCCTTCAATTGAAATAAAATTTATATGTAATTTAAATTAATAAAGCTATTACATTCGTTTGTCTATTTAAATGGGTTCTGTTTAAAAATTGATAAAGGCATTTGCGCGATTGAATTCTACATGAATTTTTTAACATTTGAAGAGTCTGCGGGAAAAAGGATGAATATTTTATTATGGGTAATTTGCTATAAAGCGTTTTTTTTTTTTTTAAACTTATACAGGGTTTTCCCAAATATGTGGGAAAAACCCCTCGGGGGCTTTAAAAAGAAAAACCCCAAAAATAAAAAAAAGACAAGTTTCCCCTAAACTTTTTTCCCTGGGCCATCCCCTTTCGAAGATAAGGGGAAAAACGGATGCCCCTTGGGAAAAGTTTTTTTTAAAAAACTTTTTAAAAAACTAGGCGTTTTAATTTTTTTTAAAAGATGGTTTTCTAGATAAAATTCTTAAAATGAACCCAATTTAAAACATATTTGGCTTATTTGTTTTCCCCGGGGCGGACTACCCCCGACACAAAATAGCAATTTTTTTAAAAGTATGATAAAGGCTCGACAATATTTTTTTTGATACTTTAAAAACAAAAAAAAAAGGATTTTTGGACATCGATAAAATAATTTTAAAAAATCATAAAAGTTGGAAAATTTAAAATTAAAAAAAAACCAATTGTGCTCAATATTTGAAAAAAAATTTTGGGTCCATTTTAAAGAAGAAAAACTTATGTGAACGTTTGTCAAAACGTCTTAACTTTCGAAATAAGGGTGGAAAAAATTTTCAAAAAAATTATTTTATTAATATCTGTTATCCCCCATTTTTTAATTAAATTTGGCAAATGAGTGTATCAAAAAGATTTTTGGGGTCCCAAAATTTTTTTTTTGAAAAAAGCGGTCAAATTTGAAAACCCCACTGGTGGAAATAAAAAAATGTGGTAACTAAAAACTTTCTTGATACATGTAATTATGCCAAATTTCTTAAAATATCAAAAGGGATTCAATATTAATAATAAATGTTTAATTTTGAAAATTTTAATTATCTAAAATTTGGCCCTTAGGACACATGAAGTTTTCTTCTTAAAAGGGGCCCAAGAATTTTTTCCCCAAATATTGACTAAATTTAGAAAACACCCTGTAAAATGTAAAAAAGCCAACTATGATATTTTATTTTGTAAACTTTTGATTTTATCGTTTCAATAAAGAATCCTTTTTTTATTTTAAAGGGTTGCTATCCAAAAATAATTTTGTGAGCCTTTATCTACAGGGTTTTAAAAAAAATTTCTATTATTGTGTCAGAGCTGTGTCCCGGGCAAACTAAATAAGAAATTGGATTTATTGGGTTAATTTGAAACTTATCTAGTAACCATCATTTTAAAAAAAATATTAATTAGCCTAGTTTTTTAAAGTTATTTAAAAAAAAACGATTTCCAGGGCCCTTATGACCTGTATCTGGGGGGGGTCATGGGGAAAAAGTTTATGGGAACGTCATAATATTTTTTGGTTTTCTATTGATTCCAAAAGGGTTGCCCACATATTTGGGGGCCCCTGTACAGATATATTAAAAAAAGTTTTAAAAGAACAAAATTAATTTGGCAGCAAGTATACCGAGTGGGAAACCCCTCAAATTTTTAATGGGGGGCCCCAATTTTTTGAAGAAAAAATTTTGTAGTTTTTGATAACATGAAATCTACGTCAATGGAAAAACTTTAAATTTTTCGGGTTTCACTTTTGAAATTAGATGCCTCCAATTGAGTTAGAATTTAAAAGGGAAAACCGTAATTACTCTTTAGAAACGAAAGTTGTTGCTTAATCTGCTTATTTTCGCATATTTTTTGGTTTAAAAGCATTAGAAAATTATCTGCCAAAACTAAATTATTTCTTTTACCTGGGAAAAATTGTCTGCAAATAAAGCAGCTTCTAGTACCCCATTTTGTTACAACGGTTTTGTGGGGGGGTGTTTGGCAGTCTTTTTTAAAAAAAACTGTATTTGTATGGGAGCCTTGAGAAATACTTTTTTTACACTGGAAATTAAAGTATTACGGGAAATTTTTTTTCTAATCTCCTCGGCAACCCTGTTTAGGCCTTGAAGCTTGTTACTTTTTTAATTGTTAATAAAATATTTTAAATTTTGTCATCCCTTTACCATTTAAGACGCTGGATTCGTCAACAGCAAGAGATTATCAGCGGGAACAGCCGCAGGAAGAAAAAATGCTGCAAGTTCTTCTTGAATTAACCTAGTCACTGTAAGAGTATTTGTTTTTCCAATTGTTTTGACCTAATTACATATGATTTGGCAACACTTTTTCATTTTTCACTAAGAACTCCGACCATTAAATTTGCGATATACCGTCCCATAGAATCAGTACTTTCACCCTACATATAAAAAGTAGTTTTTTTTTAATGTTTAGTTTTATTTCTTCAATTACTGAAGAATGTAAACTACTCACGTCGGTTCTTCTGAAAGCTCTATTACTAAGAACATTAAATTTGCCATATTTTTGCAGGAATAAACAAATTTTTTTCTTGTTTAGCTTCGACAATGGAATATTTGAGGCCACCATTCCCCGACATAAATCCGGTTGAGAGCTTTTTTTACGGTTTGAAAACAATTTTGCAAAGGTGACGTCTTTATCCCCCGGATTTCAGTTTTTCAGTTTGGCTCTATGAGTAGGCGTTTTGAGATGCTGATCAATTTCAATTTTTTTTTCATATGCTATCTGAAAAAAAATAAAAAATAAATTAAAAATAAATAAAAATAATTTGGTTAAAATTAGAAAGCAGTCTTTCATGTGATGGATCAAAAATTTTGTTCAGAAGGCAAAAATTCCCCTCGGAGTGTCGCAGACTTTGGGGAAAAAAGCGGGGGATTAACCCAAAGATGAACATGTGGTTTATAAAAGGGTAATAAGACCCATGATAACCTATGGTTCAGTTGCCTGGGGGCAAGGGTCCACAGACCGTAGCAATCAGAAATTAAAAGGGGAAAAGGCTAGATGCGTATGCATCGGGGAGCAAGAACAATCAACCGCAGCCCGGGTTTCCCAAACCGCCGCCACTCCACATCTACATACAGGGCAAGTAAAGGCGGTACTGTATAGGCTCAAAGGACGTCAAAGCCCAATTATAGAACACCAAGGACTCCAAGATGGGAAATAGAGGAGGACCAAGAGGTCAGCTCATTGTTTGAGATGCCCTCAGACAGGATAACCCCTCGTTTCATCTTCAATAGACATTTTGTATTGTCATACCAGATGGGGAGGACTGGGGCGGCCCCCCAATCAAACCCGATCATATTTGGATACAGATGGCTCCAAGACCAACAAGGGTGTAGGAGCTGGCATCTATGGAGATAAGCCAGAGAAAAGGTAATCTTAAGTCTCGGTCACCGCCACGGTTTTCCAACGGAAATCGCAGCAATAGTGCATTGCGCCGTGAGGATTAAAGAAAAAGGGAGTAAAGGAAAAAATATCGTAATTTACTAGATAAAGGGGCCCTGAAGGCCATCAGTTCCCCAAAGTTAATTCCAAACTAGTCGGGGACTGTATACGGGCCCTGGAAGAAATCGGGTTGGCAAACAAACTTACGGTAGCCTGGGTACCAGGCCACGAGGGCCATCCAGGCAACGAAGGGCCGACGACCAGCCAAAAAAGGATCAGCCGCGGAAATGATAGGCCCGGGAAACCATTCTCGTATTCCGGAGGGCTCTTCAAAGCATCTATTAAAATTGGGTAGACAGAAGTTTCAAAGCTGGTGGGGACAAACACCGGGACAACGACACAAAGCAGTTAAAGCCCCCCCCCAAGTTTACATCGGACCTACGAGCCACAGCCGTAAGGTCGTAAGGATAACGGTAGGTCAACTAACAGGACATTGTAAACTCAACAAGCACCTGAAAAGAATAAGCCTGGTGGAGGATAGCCTGTGTAGGCTCCCCAAGGGTGAAAACACCTTCATGTGTGGTGCCATTGCGAAACACTATGCAGGCTTAGGTTTACTAGGCTTGGGGAGGAGAAGCCAAACCGGCAAGTTATATGGAGTGGCCAGTGTCGGACTCTGGGGTCTAGTTAAGAAGACGGGCTTGGACAAGGTACTCTAAAGAACGATAGGAGAAACCACAATAAATCTGGTAAGGTTGGGGGTGGAGGTCATTATTCGCCATCTCCGCTCAAATAATCTAATCTAATCTTAAAAGTGATACAGACAAAAGAAACAAAATATGAGCATGAGTACCCCCGAATACTTAATGCTATTTTGAATTGGTAAAATATAAAATATAATCCCCTTTATACATAATAAGAATGAAAATGGTTAAAAATAGGTGCTTTTTAAATTAAATTTAAAATTTTCTTTAAATAAGAAAATAGAGAAAAAAAATTTATACAAAAGTTAGATTAATACTTCTATTTTACTGCAAGAAGAGCAGTCCCCTTCCCCATATCGATGAATTTTGGGATGGCTTAATCCATACGGGGGCATTTATTTTTTGGCATCTTCACATAAATTTGACTTGAGCTGTATAAACGATTAAACAATGCACACTATACAAAATCACAAATTAAAAAAAACCATAAATTTGAATAACCTTAGATCCTTGGTGTAAATATTTATTGTTTATTGCTTTATTTTACTCCCAGACGAGTTCCGGCGACGATGACATCCTACATTAAGTCCCCCGGTAAAATAATCTTCTAAGGGGGGGTTTTTCCCCGGGTTTTCCAAGTAGTTATGTCCTCCTAAAAATTTTTTGGGTTTAATAATTTATTGGTTTTTCAATTTGTCTCAATTTAATACATTTTATGCACGATATGCTGCTTTGCAAAAAAAAAGAAAAAAAAATGCATAAAATATGCAAATTTTAAAAAAGTGCACTTTGCATAAAAGCCCTTCTCTAACGTTATCTTTTTTTAAATTTACCAATTTTTTTTGCAACTAAGTGATTTTTTTATTGCTGTTCATAAATATGAGGCGATAATAAAGTAACAATTTTTAAAATCGTTTTTTCCTAAAAGTGCGGAAAATGATACTTTTCCCCACGCGGCTGCTGTTACACGAAGACTTGCGCGAAGTTCCGGAAGGGGCCAAAGGGAAAATTACTTTCCGGGGTGGGGGAAAATATTTTTTTACAAGCGAGAGGAAAAAAACCCAAATAATTTTAAAGATTTATAAAATTAAAAAAATTTTTTATTAACGAAGGAATTTATACACTTATTATTGTTATTATCAGCATTTATAGTAAAAGTGCAATTGGTTGCGTTTTGCAAATTTATTGCTGACGCGTGCTTTTCTGTAGAAAACATTGACGGCGGCGCGGCGGCGTTGGGTTCTTGATGAGCCAATCTTTTGCAACTATGGAAGTAGTTTCTTGAACTAAGAGGTTTAGTACATTGAAAGATGGCATTGACGGTTGTTTCTGGATAGTGGAAGGTGTTTCGTTAAAACGAGTATATTGTTTGAAATATCCTTTCTAAAATTTGTTGAATTTTGAGGTATCCTTAAACGCCCTTGTAAACTTTCGTCTCCAAGTCGTTTAATATTGGATATTTGTTCTCCGGAGTTTGCGAGAAATTTTGCAGAGGACCGGCGAAAGCTATGACCAGTAGGCAATTCCGGGTTAGAAAGTTTGAGATAGGCCGCTATTTCCGATGGCATTTTTCAGAAGGTATTAATGCCAATACATTGTACTGTACACACTCCGTGTTTATAGTTCACAAAAAATCGCCTATGTGGTGTTGTCGGCTTTCTTACTGGCATACTTTCAATATAGATTCAAAAGTTTTCCTTTTTCGGCGTCTCCAGAAATGACAAAGCTTCTAGAGCTGTGATTTTTTGAGTCTGGGATGTCTATCATTACTAAATTTCCTTGGTCTTCAATATTGCAAGACATATTTTTGTTAACTCCTCTCTACGACAAGCGTCTGCTAAGCCAAAAATCGTAGCCACTTTTATATGTAAATAAGTATCATCTGGCTCTTCATCCCTTAATTTCGATATTTCTTCTTTTAAAAAGACTTTAGCCTTTTTTTTAAGGTAGGCCGTCAGTATGAAAAACTTGCTTCAATCTATGTTCTTTTATAACTTAATGATACATTTTAGCATAGAGTATCTAGACCATAATGTATTGAATTGACATGATTTTGATAAATAAGAGAAATAGGCCAGAAAAATATCTTCTTTAAAAAACTTCACACCCTTACTTTGACACTAGCTCTCAAACATAACAAATTATTTTTCATACCTGTGACGAGATTTCATGGACAGGAGATCTATACTTGCTATTTCTGCTGCTTCGATAATCGATGCTGGTAAATCGTCGACAGAATCCAATAAAAATGTTTCTCCAATTTGGTTGAAAAATGCGTTACAGAAAATTAATTTTTGATAGATGCATTAACAACTAGGTGGTTGCTATGGATTCTTTAATAATTTATATGGAGCTATTAAAAATATGTACTTACATTTGGTAAAAACTGTGTTTAAACGAATAAAAGTATAAAAGAAGTGTTTTTATTTTTATTGTGAAAATATCTGTTTTATGAGGGTGTCTGGGCAAAAAACTTAATTTTACCCAAATGTCCAGGGTTTTAAACGTTTTTGTTCGGTATTGGCAATTTAGGTTATGGCTGAAGAAAACTATATATAACAGTTCTAACCCATTTTAAACATTACTGTTGTTTAGCTTCATTCATAAGGTCAAAATTTAAAAAATGTTATCTTACAGAGACCAGTTTCGTTAAACATTCTTTACAAACAATTTTAATGTAATTTAAGCCCAACTTTTCGACAACTTTGCTAAAATTCCACATTATAAAAGTGTTCGGGGATCCCGAAACTGCCATTTAGATCTCAAGTCTCCATCAAAGCGATTCTTTCACAAATGAGGCCGGCAGATGTCACTCGAGATACATATTTTAAGTGATTTTCCACTTAATAGTGCCGTAAAAAATTTTATCTCTTAAAAGAATCTTGTATTTTTGCTACTTTGCCGGTTTCAAAGCATTTTATGAGAATGCGATAGCGTTTAAAAACATTTTGTAGCAGGTTTACTACCCAATAAAAATTAAATATTCTTTATTCTAACGTTACAACGTCTTTTTATAGTAATGAGAAAATAACAAACAATAGGGAGAGGCATTGAAAATATTTTTTAGCGCCTGAAACTTTTTTAAATCTTAATTTCGGAACCACACCCAACGACACACGGTAATCACTGTCAGTCACCCATCTAATTACTAACCGTGTACGGCATCGCCTAACTTCGCTAATATCACGAGAAGCGGTGTTTTGACACGGCAAAGGCCGTTGGTCACAGTACCTATTAAGAGTTTGTTTATTATTAAATTTTACTGTTAAAAACCGTTATTTGGTTTAATATATTAAGGATTAAAGAAAAAAACAGTAAAAATATGAATATTTTGTATATTTGTTTGTTATTGTCAAAATGAGAAGTAAAAAAATTTTAAGCAGTTTCACCACATTTTTTTGGATGTATCTGTTATGTATATGAAATATTTTTAAGTTTAGAAATATGGTTAGTAGATTTATAAATAATTTAAATAATACAAAAAAAAATGACAGGAATATAACTGGGAGTTTTTTTTGAAAATCCTTGCTGTTGGTGTACTTAAACTTTTTTAAATCTTAATTTCGGAACCACACCCAACGACACACGGTAATCACTGTCAGTCACCCATCTAATTACTAACCGTGTACGGCATCGCCTAACTTCGCTAATATCACGAGAAGCGGTGTTTTGACACGGCAAAGGCCGTTGGTCACAGTACCTATTAAGAGTTTGTTTATTATTAAATTTTACTGTTAAAAACCGTTATTTGGTTTAAGGATTAAAGAAAAAAACAGTAAAAATATGAATATTTTGTATATTTGTTTGTTATTGTGAAAATGAGAAGTAAAAAAATTTTAAGCAGTTTTACCACATTTTTTTGGATGTATCTGTTATGTATATGAAATATTTTTAAGTTTAGAAATATGGTTAGTAGATTTATAAATAATTTAAATAATACAAAAAAAATGACAGGAATATAACTGGGAGTTTTTTTTGAAAATCCTTGCTGTTGGTGTACTTATTTTCCCTGCAGACATTTAAAAAAAAATACAATTTTATTTAAAAACGTAATACGTATGGCGTTACGTATGTAAAATGTTTTATATATATATATATATATATATATATATATATATATATATATATATATATATATATATATATATATATATATATATATATATATATATATAAATATATATATATATTTAGAAATAATAGCCGCTTTAAATAAACTCTAATTTTTTTATAATTGCAGAAATAAAAAAATAACTTATATAAAATTGGGATAACCATTTAAATAAATCCACGTTTATGATAATATTATAAAAAATACGTTGTAAATTTTAACAAAACCGATTACGTCGGTCTTCAGACTATACATCAGTTTAAAAAGGCACTTATTAGAAAAATACAAGAGAAAAAGGTACAATTGTATTTATAAAAAGGCGTACAAGAATAAGAGCGAGAACAACCTTCGTCTTTGCGTTTAACCTGCTGATGTCAATGATTGTCTATTAGAGGTTATCGTGTTCTAAATATGCTGAGCATTGGCGTCACCAATATAAATTTTAAAAGTGCATGGTGGCAATAAAAATGCCACGTCACTTATCTAAAACTAAAAAAACTGAAATATTGATCAAAATTGAAGAAAGGTGGATAATTCGTAAAGTTGCGGATTTTTTTATAGAAATAAAAATACGATATTGAAAATTATTACAGAACGCTGGAAGCAAGAGAATCGATAAAAAGAAAAGTTGGTTCAAGTCGTCCTAGACTTACAACCCCCGGACAGGATCAGGCGTTTTTAAAATACCTAAGGGAAAATCTATTTGAAACGGCAAAAGATTCTGTTATTCATACAAATTTTCTAGGATCACAGTCTACATCTAGCAGAAGAGTCAGTAAATTAAAACTGAAAAACCAACCAGCAGCAAAAAAATCCCTCACTGCAAAACAGCGACAATTAAGGATCATATTTGCGTTAAATTATACATACCTCGGCCCGGATTTTGGAACAGGGTCGTTTTTACGGACAAAAAGACATTCCAGTCAACGTATAATGGCCAAAGTCGCGTGTATCGACCAAATAATACAAGGTTTGAAGCACGCTACACAAGCTCCCTGGCTTTCAAATCGCGACGATTTCCTGTGAATGTATGGTGCTGGATAAGTATCCATGGAGCCGGTGTTTGCTGGCGAATAGAGGAAGATTTACCGCCGAAACATATATTACCATATTGAATAATATAATGCTTTCATTAGTTCAACAAGTTTGTCCTAACAATAACTTCATATTCCAACAAGACAATTGTCCAGTTCACACCGCAGATTCTATGAAGAAATGGTTTTAAACGTATAATGTAGAAGTACTGCCGTGGTCCCCGTATAGCCCCGATTTAAATCCATGCGAAAATGTTTGGGAGATAATTGTTTAAAAAATATATAAGGAAAATTTTAAACCACAGTATTCTAATGAACTATAAAAAAAAATTCAAGACTGATGCGGGGTACTTGATGGGGAAATAATATCAAATTTAATTAAGTCAGATTAACTTAAGTTATAGAAAAACAGGGTTATATGACCAAATATTAGATACAATTCTATACGTTTAATATTTGTTTACATTTTTTCTTATGATTTTTAAAATGCATCGTTTATATAAATTTGTTTTCTTTATTTTATTGATGTCACACCAATGGATTGGAATGGATGGAAATTTTCGATAACCTTTATTATCTAATAACCTCAAATAGACAAACATTGACATCAGCAGGTTTCACTCAAATATGACGAAGGTGGCTCTCGCTTTTATTCTCGTACGCCTTTTTTATAAATACAACTGTACGTCATCAGCGTCTTAAAACCAAACATATTTTTCTTCTTTTACCACCTAAATTATAGTTTCATTCATCAAACATTCATAGAAAATTATGTGTTCAGAACTTATGCCTTACTTCATCCTTTACAAACACAACAAGGCACAATTAGCCTTTAATGAGACAACAAAAAAGACATTAATTAATTGAATTGAAAACATGCCTGAAAAGCAGACACTAATTTAAAATACTTTTGTTGGTTCTGATAAAAAGTGCAATTAAACATTGTTCTTTAAAGAACTTTTTCTACATGTACAAATGTGCGAAAAATAAACCCTAATCGCTTGCCGTCAAAAAAACACAAATTTTACTGTTATTTAAATTTGCTTCTTTGCAGTTTACTTAATCAGAGTATTAAAAGGAACAAAACGGCAACAACCATCTTAGCTTGCATCAGCAATGTAATCCACAGCAAAGTGGAGGTGTAAACGACAGAAAATTTACATTTTATTTTGTGTTTCTCTTCTTCGTAAGCTCGTTATTACTTAATCGCGGACAAAATGAATTCTGGAAACGTTTAGGGTATCCGGTGTTTCTTTTTAGACGAGGAGATTACCATATTATTATTTTAAAGGGTTAAGTTGGACATGTCAGTCATGCGCCTACGTAGATAGACATACACATGTGCTGCTGAATTTTTTTAAATGTATTTGGCTCGAAAACCCAGTGAGTCCTATGGTATGATTCTTTTATAAAGAACTACAGCAAGTAATAATAAAAAATAAGATAAACGGAAAATTAAGTAACTTTTCTTGTGTGCAAAGGCTAGCATGCGTATGCATTACGGGAGCTATGGCCCTGGAAGTGCTGCTAAACCTGCCGCCACTTCACATTAATATACAGGGAGAAGTAAAGGCGGTACTCTATAGACTCAAACGAGGTCAAAGTCCAATTATAGGACATCAAAGGACCTCAAGATGGGAAATTGAGGGGGACCAAGAGGTCAGCTAATTGTTTGAGATGCCCTCGGACAGGTCAACCCCTCGTTTCATCTTCAACAGACACTTTCGGATTGTCATACTAGATAGGGATCATATCTGGTATACAGATGGCTCCAAGACTAACAAGGGAGTAGGAGCTGGCATCTATGGAGACAAGCCTAGAGAAAAGATAACCTTAAGTCTTGGTCCGCACGCCACGGTTTTCCAAGCGGAAATCGCAGCAATAATGCATTGTGCCGTGCTGATTAAAAAAAAGGGAGTAAAGGAAAAAACATCGTCATTTACTCAGACAGCCAAGCGGCCCTGAAGGCCATCAGTTCTCCAAAAGTTAATTCCAAACTAGTGGGGACTGTATACAGGCCCTGAATAAAGTCGGCTTGGTAACAAAACTTACGGTAGCCTGGGTACCAGGCCACGAGGGCCACCCAGGTAACGAAGAGGCCGACGACCTAGCCAAAAGAGGATCAGCCATGGAAATGATAGGCCCTGGGCCATTCTGTGGAATCTCGGCAGGCCTCCTTAAAGCATCTATTAGGAGCTGGGTAGACAGAGAGGTTTAAAGCTGGTGACTACAAACACCAGGACAACGACAGGCAAAGCAGTTTATTAAGACCTGCTCGGCCAAGTTCACCTCGGACCTACTGAGCCACAATCGTTAAGTCGTAAGGATAACGGTAGGTCAATTAACAGGACATTGCAAACTCAACAAGCACCTGGAAAGAATAGGCCTGGTGGAGGATAGCCTGTGTAGGTTCTGCCAGGAGGCTGAAGAAACAGCGGTACATGTGTGGTGCCACTGCGAAGCACTATGTAGGTTTAGGTTTACTAGGCTTGGTGAGGAAAAGCTAAAACCGCAAGATATATGGAGTGGCCAGTGCCAAGACTCTGGAGTCTAGTTAAGAAGACGGGCCTGGACAAGGTACTCTAAAGAACGATAGGAGAAACCACAATAAATCTGGTAAGGTTGCAGTGGTGGAGGTCATTCTTACCATCTCCGCTCAAATAATCTAATCTAATGCAATAGTGAAATAATTTGTTCACTATTGCAGGTTTCAATAAGTTTTTGTTGGATTACTCACCTGGATAGTTTTTAAAAAATGGGACCACTTCGTTCTTGTCCCAGTGTATAGCGAACTGAGCTTACTCATTAGTTAAACGTGAAAACGCATTTGAAAAATTTATTTTTATATTTAAAAAAGTCAACGAAATGATCTAGGTATTTTTAGATAGGTAAGTTTGTTCAGCAGAAAGGTATCAAATTAAAAAGTTAAATTGTTTTTACCAGCATTAAATGCAAAAGAAAAATAAACATATTTAATAGAAAAATTGAAAAATTCTATAAATAAAGCAATTAAAAGAATTATTTTAATTTTTTGTAAAAGATGCATTATGATGAGGGTGTCTAGGGACTTCTGCACTTATATTAAAAGGTGTTTTATTTAGAACTTATTATCTTTCTGTCAACCTTTCTCTTCATATATTTCATAACCAAAATGACAATATTTTTAATTTGATTCTTTTATTTTGTTGTAAATTTTCACAATCTTAAATTAGATACCGAAAATTTTTCGTCGTGTACGAATATTTTAAGAAAATTATTCCTCGTAAGTTCGCTTAAAATAATTTATTTATTATAAAGAAAATTATTGTACTCGATTTTTCCAGTAATAATTAAAGCTCTAAGAAAACTAAGAGTAATATTTTTAATAGTCATTTTTTACTTTTATAATAGGTATAAAAATTGTTTTTAAATTAACAAAAAAGATTAATAAGTTACGTTTTCGTCATCACGAATATTATAAATAGAAGTTAATTATAAGGTTGTCGCATTTTTAATATGTCACACAACCTAGCAATTAAGTATAGTTTGTCACATAATGCTATTGTTAGGCATAAAGGCGTAACAAACAATGGTGGTATACCATTGTCGTTAAATATACAAAATTCTCCAGAAACTACAACTATTCGTAATGGTTTTTAAGATAATTATGTAAATCATATATCTTTATATTATGCTGTTGTATCATATATTTTTATATTGTGCTGTTGTCTACTTTATAGAAGTTATTTTTAATTTTGAACACAAATATTTCATTTTCACCCTACTTAAATTAAGTACTATTTAAACTTAACAGTATAATGAAAATAAACAAAGTAATTGTACTAAATGACATATAAATGTTAAAACTTTTTTACTAATAATTAAAAAACCATTATAGGTATTTTAGTCCAGTAACTGAAGACCTGAAAGTACCCAAAGCTGTAAATAAATCTGTACAATTTTCTTAGGTCTTCGCGAATGCTTTCGAGCGAGAAAAGGTTTATCACTATTCCGACGTGGGAACCCGCTAAAAATGCCCCCCCCCAAAGTCCCAAAAATGAGTTTCTTGCGAATATCTGCCAAAATATGTGAATTAGAAATTTTTTGTTTGGACAAAAAATAAGATTACCTGCAAATCTACAAAAATGGTCCTTACCATTTTTTTTGCAACACCAATATTTTTCGCAAAAACGGCCGTCGAAAAATTCATTACATTTCACACTGGATAGATGGGGTAGTAGTAGTTTCTTACTAAAACATGCAGATGGGCAAAACAAAATTTTTATCGAAACGCAAAAGATTGTAAAGGAAATTTTCTGGGATCATTGAACACTTGCTGAGGTCTCATTATAAAAAAGAAACGTTAATAACAAACCATTTTTTCAAAAATATCAATAAATTAATAAGATACTCTCGAAATATTGTAAAAAAAAATTACCGCTTTTTTCAATATTCTAGAAAAATCAGAATGGACCCAAACTCATATGCAATAATAGGTACGGGTTTTCCCATTCCAATGAACTTTGAATGATTAAAAAATGTACATTATTGCCCGAGTAATGGAACAATTCGTCCGCCCGCTTATAAGTGAATCATAAAGATAGCGGCATTCTAGCGGTAGACCGGCAGCTAAAATGAAGGGACTTTTGGGTCCCGTTATTTCAAAAACTATCGATTTTTCGAAAAAAAGTATAGGGACCATTTTTGTAGATAATAAGGCAATCTTGATTTCCTGTTTAAACAAAAATTCTTTAATTCGCATATTTTGGCAGATATTAGCGGGAAACCCATTTTTCGGGCCTTGAGGGGCCATTTTTAGACCTTTCCCACCTGTTAATGTTAATAAACTTTTTTTCGCTCAAAAGCATCCCCAAAGACCTAAGAATTGCGCCACAAGGGAAAACTGTACAGATTTATTTACAGCTTTGTCCTTTCATTATTGGACTATTTGACTGAAATTTAAAAAGAAGAGTTTGGCAAATAATTTTAGTAATATGTTGATATACCATCCAGTTTTGGATAAGTATAAAAATCAATCTAAATAACTGATTGATTTCCCTTTTAAAGCAACTCTGCCCTAGAAAACTGTAGATAAAATTAACGGTCTTTTAATGTTTGTAGAGAGTGAACTAAATTAGTTATTCCCCCAGCCAATATATTCTAGACAGTTTATCGAACTAAGGTCAGGAGATCTTGGTGGCTATAGTAAAATATTGTGTTAGGTATGTTTAAAGAATTGTAGTACTACTTTTGTTATATGGGACTGGGTGGTATCTTGTTGAATAATAATAGAGATTTTAAAAACTTTTGCTGTCATATTGCATTTACCAAATGTAAAAGGTCACCTATTACGGTACCCTCTTGAGTCTATATTATTTTTTTCAAATATAAAATAAAACTCTAAAAGGATATTTTCGCGACTTACCGTTTTTAACTACTGGTTGATAGCAGTTCTTTCCCCCACCATTCTAACCGTGTTTAACCCGCCTATCCTCGCAAAAACGAAACGGTTTACGTATGTCAACTTACTACTAATGGTTTAATACACTTTTATGTTTTAATTTAAATGTAAGGTCTTTGGAGAGTTAAGAAATAAGTCGAAAAGATAATATATAAACCAAATTTTTTATTTAATACGATATTAGCTGTTTCCAAGTCAACTATAATAAGTAAATTTTTCCTTTATGATTGTAATATAATTGTATTAATTCATCCATTTGGGAATTAACTAATAAACCAAAAATTCTGAAATCCAAATAGTTGTTAAACCATAGCAAAAAAATTATCACAGAACCAAAACAATGGAAAAGCCGCGAATCCTCCATTATTTTAAATTTAAATTTGACATAACCATTATTAACGCTCCTCCTGACTAGTGGCGATAGCGGTAGATCCTGGGTACA